>SNQJ01S0011945.1:83926-123655 GCA_010110895.2 Picea sitchensis
AACACTACGCATCCCTTACCTTATCCTGCAAGGGTTACTGAGACCGATCCTTTCACAGCATCAGATGTTGCTCTAGATCCTACCCCCATCGCTGGCTATACTGAACCATCCCAGTCGGAAACCCAACTTGATGCCTTGATTCCAGTATCTTCCCTTGTTCCCTCTCTTCCTTTTGAGTCAATCCCTATTCACACCTATCTTGGGAATAATCTTGTTCAATCTACCTGTAGTCGCTCTGATCGACCCTCTTCCTCAGGAGTTAATCCTTCTCGAGTGATGGATCCTACCTGGTCAAGAGGTGTTGGGCTGGAGCTCTCGCCTTTAAAAACTTGCAGTGCACGAAAGAAGAAAATGACTGGATCGACGTCAACAGTTTCTACCATTCTGGTTCCATCACAAGGGGCGCTTAGAGGTTTAAAAGCCCTTGCTAGAGGGAAATCATGATCCTTTTATCCTGCAATATCAGAGGGGTTGGAGGACCCCAGAAACAATCCTCCTTGCGAAGACTCCTTGATCAGACTCAGCCGTCTATCATCTTCCTTCAGGAAACTCTGGTGGTCGCCTCAGTGGTTAGGTATTTCATGCATCTTTTACGTCTGAGCTGGCTATCCTGTGCGGCAAGTTCGGTGGGAACTTCAGGAGGCCTACTGGCCTCTTGGGACCCTTCTTTTTTCAATCTTTCTCCGATGCTCAGTCCAGGAGGAATCTTGCTTTCCGGGACTAGTCTTGAACTTAACAGACCTATCAATTTGCTTAATGTTTACGGCCCATGCACTGACCGCAAAGTTTTCTAGCAACGTCTTGATGACCTGGGCTTACTGGCAGCAGAGAACCTCATTCTCGCTGGTGATCTCAACTTAATTACCAGCCCATCTGAAATGTGGGGAGATAAGGCGTCGACCGATCCACTTTCAAGATTTTTCAAACAGTTATTCTTTAAAAATGCCTTGATTCACTTGAAACCGCCAGAGCTTCTTCCGACATGGAGAAATGGACGACAAGGGACAGCAAGTATTTCGAAAAGACTCGACTGTTTTCTGGTTGCTGAGAATCTACTCTTACCTTCCTACAGTAGTCGTGCTTGGGTTAATCTACCCTTCCTGTCTGATCATACGCCGATCTGTTTACAATTAGGGGAAAGCCGTGTTGGCATGGGTCAACCCTTCAAATTCAATTCGCTTTGGCTGAGGGAAACTTCTTTCAATAATCTAGTTACTTCAGTTTGGAAGGACTGTTCTCTCATAGTGCCTGGAGACGTCCAAGGAAATTTTTACAGAAAACTCACTACTTTAAAAGCTCACACTATACTTTGGCTAAAGGATAAAAAGGACAGGGAACAAGTCGAGCTTAACAACATTGAACTTGAGCTGGAGGTTCTTCTAAGAGAAAAGCTTCAGAATACTAGCAGCGAAGATCTTGATTACAAGATTTTCTGTTTAGAGGAAGTCTGGAACAAACATCTCCGAGATGAGGAGGAAAGATGGCAACTGAAAATAAGAATGCTTTGGTTGGCTCGAGGAGATAAAAATACACGTTTCTTTCATCGTATAGCATGCTCTCGTCGATCAAAAAAGCATCTCTCGGAGATCGAAGATGAAAACGGAATTCTACATCACACACAGGTAGATATCAAATTGATGGCTTACACTCACTTTAAAACCTTTTTTCAAGCATCTCCAGCACCTTCTTTAGTAGTGCAGACAGCAACAGCCAACCTCTTTTCAAGGATGGTTTCACCCGAGGAGGCGCAATCATTAGAATCCCCCATTACAAAAGAGGAACTTTTTGATGTAATTAAAGGTTTTAAGAGGGAGAAAAGCCCAGGTCCCGACGGCTGGTCGGTCGAACTTTTCCTTCATTTTTTCGATCTAATGGGCCAGGACATTCTTGATGTCGTAGAAGACTCGAGAAGAAGAGGGAAAGTTAGTACTCAACTAAATAAAACCTTTGTTGTTTTGATTCCAAAAGCCAATTTTCCCAAGCACTTCAAAGATTTTCGTCCTATCTCTCTCTGCAACCTTTGTTACAAAATAATCTCAAAAATCATTGCCAGGAGACTTCGGCCCTTTCTCTCTCGGGCTCTTTCTAAAGAACAGCTTGGCTTCCTTAAAGGAAGACAGATTCTCGATGATGTTGGCGTTGCACAAGAATGCATCCATAGCATTAAGACAAAAAATCTGAAAGCCATCCTTCTAAAGCTGGACCTAAAAAAGGCTTTCGATTGCATCAATTGGAACTTTCTGCATCTCATTCTTATCCAGAGCGGCTTCACCACTATTACAACAAATTGGATAATGGGCTGTATCTCATCGACAACTCTTGCGATTCTCATCAATGGTGAAGCTACAAAGGCTTTTCACTGTGAGAGAGGGCTCAGACAGGGATGCTCACTCTCACCTCTTCTTTTCATCTTGATCCTGGAAGGTCTCAGCATCTTACTCAAAACCAAACAAACAGATGGACTCTTGAAAGGAGTAAAAGTTGCAGGATTGACTCATATTCTCCATATCCTTTCTGCTAATGACGTGTTGATCTTGACAAATGCTAATTTTGCTTAATGGTCCATCATTCATTCTATCCTTTCTTCCTTTTGTGATGTTTCAGGTTTAGAAATCAATGCCACTAAATCCGTCTTCTTGGTCTCGAATGCACAGGATACTTTGAAACTAGAGTTAAAAGAGCTTTTTGGAATTGGTTTCCTCGAGCTAGCGGAGGGATTTACCTATTTAGGATTCTTCTTAAAGTCCTCCAGCTACACTAAAAAATATTGGACTTGGCTAATTGACAAATTTGAAGGCAGAATTTTCAACTGGCAGCACAGATTACTGTCCATGGGGGAAGGTACATTTTGATAAAAGCGGTTCTGGAAAGCCTTCCGGTATATTGGATGGCTTTAGCCCAAATCCCTGCCTCTGTTTTGAAGATGCTCCGTCAACTCATCTTTTCTTTCCTTTGGACTGGCAGTAAGAAGAACAAAGGCTATCATCTCAGCAAATCGGAGGACTTATCTAAACCTAAGTTGATGGGAGGCTGGGGCCTCAAAAATCTGCCTCTCTTTCACAAGGCGCTTTCGGCTAACACCTTTTGGAGAATTTTGACGAAACTGGGACTTTGGAGAAATGTAATCAAAGAAAAATATCTCCACCATCTTCCAATCCACATTTGGATCAGATTCGCAGAGGTTCGCCAATTAAAAGGCTCATAGTCTTGGAAAAATCTCTCTTCCACACTTCCAATCATCTTAAATTGGCTTTCGTGGAATCCTGGAAATGGTAGTTTGATAGAATTTGGCAGCGATTGCTTTCTGGGTTTGGGCAAGAAAGCTATGCTTTCACCTTCCCTCCGTGCACACCTTCAAGAGAAGAGCCTTATCTACCTTCACCAGTTCTACTACCCGTCTAAACAAGGCCCGCTTGGCGACTCTTGGTTAAAAGGATTGGATCTCCAGCTAGACTCGGAGTTCACATTCGAATTGGATGGTTACACTCAGCTCCTTAAAGAATCTGGTGTGCGTTTGCAACCTAAGCCAGACACCCTCATCTGGACAGGGGTCGACTATTCCAGCCAGCTCAATGCTAAGAATGTTTACCAAGCTTTGGCAGCTCTTATCTGGAAGCCATTAAATTCCAACTAGAGACAGAGGATTTGGAGGGACGAATGTCCATTAAAGCTCAAACTATTCGCTTGGCTTCTGCTGGAAAACAAACTATTGTTTTGGGATAATTTGCAAGCCCGCGGCTGGGTGGGCCTGAACCGCTGTTCCCTTTGTAAACTTGACAGCGAATCAACTCTGCATGTGTTCATCCTCTGCCCTTTCACCCGCGCGATCTGGTCGTTTCCTTCATCGGCATTAAATTTCTCCAAGCTTTGGAGAGGTAACAGCGTGCTTGCATGCTTTCAAAACTAGTTCTCAAACCATAGCACGCTTTCTATGCTTTCGATCCACCTGTGCTGGCAAGTCTGGAAGACCAGAAACGCAACAATTTTTAATGATAAGATGCAGTCAATCCAATCCGTGTCAACCCTCTTGCTGGCTGAGGTAAACAAATTTTGCAAGACCATAAAGACTAAGCCATCTCTCCGGCATCCTTTTATCATTGCAATCGATAGGGCGGTGGCCTGGTTCAACGGGGCCTCTCAACAAGGAGGGGCGCTTTGTCGAGCTGGGGGGAAAATTGTTTTAAACCCCCACACTTGCATCCGCTGGACCTTGAATTGTGGTCAGGGTTCTAACACGAAGGCAGAGCTTTTAGGTGCTTGGGCATCTCTAGTTCTGGCTAGCCGACATTCCGATGTTCTGTTACTCCTTGGAGACTCTAAGCTTACAATTGATTGGCTGAACAGACTTGCTGATTTCCAGGTGGCAGCCCTTGATTGCTGGAAAGAAAGAACCAAAGATGCTACTCATGTTTTTAGAAAGCTCTCCTTCAAGCACATTTTCAGAGAGGAAAATAGCGAGGCGGATTCCCTCTCTAAAAAAGTATTGCTCCTCCCATCGAGCCAAATCTGTTTTACAATTTGGGAGGATGGCAACGAAGGACCAGCCTACAAGATTAAGCTTTGATTAGGCATCTTCGATCTGAAAGTTGAGCATAGATGGTTTTTCGCCTTGATAGTCGGGACAATGATGGATTGATCCAAGTATTTGAGCAGTTCCTCCTTAGTTTTGTTGTTGTTCGAGAAGACGGCTTTTGTAAATTTTTATATCCTTATGAAAATAAAGAGCATTTTTTCTCGTGGAAAAAAACAAAAACAAAGAGTCGCTCTCCAATGTTCTTCAACGCAAGGGAGAATCGCTCTCCACTGTTCTTCAGCACCATTGACATGTTATACCCACTTAACTCATCTCTATATGTATGTTTTAGTTTGTAGCAGGTTTTCAATCATCTAATACAAGTTTCATTTATCACTTAGGGCAAACACCGACACAATGGATTATGCCCAGAAGGTGATATATACGATTAGGCCATTTGGTGGGAAACAAATTCTCTATGTTGGTTATTCTCAGGTACAACACATTGTATTCAGATTCTTATATTAAGACCAATGAGTCTTTAATGGTGGTTTTTAGTTTCATGATATGGATTTGCTTGGATTTGCTTCTAATTGCAGAGCGCAATGACAAGATTAGTAGGATTTAGAAATAGATAAATGCAAACCTGTGAAGAAGGCTGGCATGCTTAGTCTTATCGCCTATTTAAGCCATGTCACTTCTCCCTTAATCCAAGCTTCTGCTTGGCTATATATAGATCGGGTATTAGTGGCGCCCGTTCCTGTTCCTTTTTCAGAGTTCTTGTAGTTAGTGAAAGATAGTTGTATAGCTTAGCTATGGGATTGTAGTTAGTGAAATCCCTTCTCCCTCAAGTCAGAGTTTTTGTAGTTAGTGAAAGCAAGTATAATATCTAGGCAATGTGTGATTGTTTCAAATCTAGAGGGTATAGGGTGTGTACACTTTGTAGGTTTTGGTAGTTAAATTTTTGTTAAGAACATCTTTTGTTTCAAAAACAAACAAGAGATTTTATAGACCAATTTGGTGTCCTTTGTATTAAAAACAAACAAGAGATCTCATACACCAATTTGGTGTCTCTTATGAAGGACAACCTTAAATTAAATTTTAAGTTTTAATTTTTTTTGTAAATAAAAGTGGATACTTATATTAATGCCAACCGTAACCCTATCTGCGTACACATAAATGACAAAATTACATAGACAACATGGCTCCTTGAATTCCTTCCTGTAACCCGTGCCTCGTAACTTCTGGACCAAGTCCCAATTTCCAAATCGGCGAAAACTTCGGGATCAATCAGCGGTCCAAATCCTCTCATGATCAATGGTTGAGATCAACTCAAGAACTTAGACTTCGCGAGTTCTCTCCTCTTCCTTTCCCAACCTATGAGCTTTGTGGGTGCTAGCCCCTCCCCTTCCGAGCACTTCGGGACTTTGCTTTTCGCAAAGTTGAAAGAACGCTTACCTATCTTCTTTCGAAACCTGAACCCCGACTCTTCACTTTCTAGAACCTTCGCAAAATGGGATTTCGTGATTTGGGACTTCGCAAATCAGAACTTCACGATTCAGGACTTTTGAGGCCTCGATCTTCCAAGATCCAAACCCCAACTCTCCACTTGCTAGATCAATAGTCCAGAAATCTCTGTGATCCAACGGTCCTGAACTTCCCTTCATGAATCGAGGCTTCGTGCTTTAGGATTTTGGAAGTTGACTCATCTCGACCTTCTAAAACCTGAACCCTGACTCACCGCTTCCAAATGCAATGATCCTGGTCTCCCCTTCACGAGTCGGGACTTCGTGACTTTGGAAAGTCCACTTTTTTTCAAAGCACTAAGGCTCATGCACTTTACTTTTAACGGTTTTTGATATTCTGTGCTAGCACTAACACTTCTGATCATTTCTGACTTAGAATATTTTCTAAGTATTCAAAGGTGAAACCTCGTCTAGGTTAGGGTCGTCCAGTTGGGCAAGCTCCTTGATTAGAGCCAAAGGGGTGAGCTTTGGGACTACCTGGAATCATGGAGAATGATCTTCTACATAGAGTCAACCCCTGCATTGGCCAGTCTGTTCGCAACTTTGTTTTCACTTCTCTGGATGGATGAGGGGGTTAGAGTTAGAGAGGATCTCAGAAGTGCCCGGAAGCTGTATAGGGGGGAAATAAGGCGCCAACTCGGGGTGATATTTCCTAGATCTCTTCCATTTAGGATTTTTGTTGCCAAGTCTATTATGATTTTGGAGTCTCCTTCAATGATCAGATAGGTGAGGTTTTGATCCAGAGCCATTTTCACTCCTCTGATAAGACCCCAAATTTATGCTAAATTCTTGGTGTCACATCCTAGATTTTCTGCAATAAGGCTATGAATTTGGCCCAAGTTGTTTCTTATGACTGCTCCATAGCCTGATAATCCTAGATTTCCTTTTCAAGTGCCATCAAAGTTGATTTTATGGAAGCCAGGCAGGGGGGAATCCACTTAGAGGGATTGAGGGCTTTTGAATTTAGTGGGGGTTGCTGAGGAGGGGTAGAGTGTGCAAATGAGAAGCCCCAAGAGTTGAGGAGCGAGAGCTCACCTGGATCAGTGGGGAAGTATTCCTGGGTCCACAATTGTAGCTGAAGAGTTTCCCGGAGATACAAGAAGATTGTATTCTAGAGGAGGGTGGGAGAAGAGGGCTGGGAGTGAAAGATTCTTTTATTCCTCTCTTTCCATATTTTCCAAAATATGAAGCCTGGTAAGAGTTGTCAGGTTTTATTTGGGATAGGACTTTTGAAAGAACTGAAACCACAATCCCTAATTGTGCTTATGATGTTGTTTTTAACTCATTTGGTTATTCTCATTGTTAGCATCGGAAGTCACTCATAGATTGCGTGCAGGAGTAGAGTCCAATGCCCATCAGTTTAAAGTCACGATTTCTTTATGAAGGGGTGATCAAATGGAGATAAAGACTCGAGGAAATATTACTCTAACTCAGGGATTGTGTCTGGTATGTAAGAACAAAGGAGGTCTGGAATCCTAACTTCAGCCAGTGGGTCGATTAAAAGATGAGCAAGTGGAAGACTTAGGAGAAAAAGAGAGCAAACAACTTTAGGCAACAAGCTTTCGGCAGTTTGCAGAAGAAAAACTCTGAATGCAAGATCCACTTGGTTCAGGGTCTTAAGAAACTAAAGGGGACTTGACTGGATCTTCCAATTCCAAGTCACTCAGTACTGGGAAATCACAAGAACTGATTAGAGACGACGCAACTATTACAGTGATCCATTACAACATCATCCTACAATAGTTACAACTCGACTGGATCCTCCAATTTCGAGCTTCTCTAACGCAGTATAAATGAAGATATGAAAGAAACTGGCATTCATAAGGCAAGAAGTCTCTAAAGTTCATACATAATCAGAGTATCAGTGCTTCATTAAAACTTTACATCCGGGAGCTCTGCTCAACCATCGATCCTTTACAAAATGGCAAAAATACCCACATATACTCTTTCCTTCCTTTCGCCTGGCAGAGGCATCTCAGAACTTTCAATGGATGGCATCCCCTCAATCAGATCTGTCCTCTGTTCCCCTGTCATAAGCCTCTTTAATTCAGCATGGCTCATGCCAGGGGATAGCTGAGCCCTTTGAATGTTGACTTGGCTTGTGCAGGTTCCTCTGGCAAGTTGAAGACTCGGCGTGGCCTCCCTGAAGAGAACTGGTACAGGGGACCCTCCTGGGTAGACTTTTAGCCGAGATCTCCATACTCTGCAATAAATGAGTGATGTGAGTTTTGAGCCATCCTTTCTTTTCTCCATTAATCTCTAGCCGGCACTAGGATTTAGCCTGCATTAAATCGGTACCTGGGACTTTACCATGCCTTCCTGCTCTCGGGGTCATTTTAAATCCCCTCCTCTGAGCCGAAACGGCTCCTTGGATTCCCTCAGGAATCACTGCTGCAACAACCAGATCCACGGGTCCTTTCCGATCCCTTCATGACCTTCAGCACCTGACTGTGGCTATTCCCGGCCTCTGTATCGGGGTTCGGGGTTTCGCTATTCTTGCCGTCTAGGACTCCTTACCTCCCCAACCACCGATTTGCGATGAGCTCCTTTCACGCGCGAGCCCTCCTGAGCTTAACTCTTGACGCATGTGACCATGCCTCCACGACCATGGCCTTACCCTCCAATCGGGCCTTTAGCTTCTAATTTCCTGATGCACCCTCCTGGTTAGACCATGGTCCATACAGCCTCCTCCTATATGAACTGAGCTAAACCCTCTATCGGGGCTTTGACATTTTCGTTGTTTTGATACGCAAGTTCCTGGGACTCACGATTCTATGAAACCCGATGACTCATGGCTGTTGACCTGTCAATGGTCCGTTTCCCGCCGCGAAAGCCTACCACCTGTATTCCACTGGCTCTTGTGGTCCCACACGCTAACCGACGGTTGCCGAGGTATCGCTTCTCGCGATCTCGCGACTCTGGACGAAAATTTTTGCAGCTCCAACTCATGACCCTCTGAGTTCGCGATATGCCGATGCGCCTTCTGACACCTGTTCCCTACTACGGCCCTTAACTCTGTCGGGGAATCGCGTATCGGGATATCGCGATTCTCGTCGTCTTGTGCACGGGACTTTTAGTTCCCCGATCCCCGACTTTCCTCCTGATGTCTGACGCGTGTCCTTTTGAAACCCTGATGACTCCACGGGACTTATCCTCTGCACACTAGGGCTTAACCCCGACGCAACTTCTTGAGATCTAACGACTGACGGGATTTTGTCGATCTCCTCTGTAAGATTCTGACCGTTGATTTTCTTTAAGGATGGTTCCCGACTGCTGAAGACAAAACTTTTCCCGCTCACTTGCTTTTCTTGCTGCTACAAAATGGGATTCTCTCGTGATATGCTTAGGTGCTTCCCGTGCAAACTGCAGACCTGGGTACACCCATTCCCGAGACAAGAAATATCGCTAACATTAGGCTCCATGGGGGATAGAGTCATCCCTGCGATGCTCTAAGAATGCATTCCGTAGTTTCAGTGCCTTGTTGTTGGGCTATGGAGTCATTTATTAAGACGAAAACATGCAAAAAGAAACTAAATGAAGAACTTAAAAGACAATATTTACACACAGAGGAGCCGTCTAAGGCTCAAATAAAACATTTTTTTAGAAAATGCCCATTCACTGGACTGTTGAAAACTTCTTCATCTTCCAAATATCGCAACCTGTATGTGTTATTTGAGAAAGTCTCAGAGATTCTGAAAGGCCCAATCCACAGGGCTTCAAATTTGTTGTGTTTGCCCTTATCTTGTTTAGGAGCATCCCATTTCAGCACCAGGTCTCCTATCTGGAACCACTCCTTCTTGGCCTTCTTATCGAAGACTTTCTTGATATTTTGCTGATGGTCCCGAATTCTGTCCACTGTCTGCTCCCTAGCCTGCTGTACCTCCACTAGCTGATGAATCCTTTTGATCATATCATTGGGCTCTTCCTGACAATCCTGGAGGAATTTTACTACAGGAATGGCCAGCTGAGAAGGGAAGATGCCTTCGGCTCCATAGACTAACTGGAAAGGGGAGAGACCTATAGATCTCTTTGTAGTCACCCGATCAGCCCATAGGGCGAATTTCAACTTTGAATTCCAAGCCTTTTTGTTGTCTTCCAACAATCTTTTCATGATCCTTATCAGGATTTTGTTGGAGGATTCCGCTAGACCATTGCCCTGTGGATAATAAGGGGTGGAGTGAATCAATTTGATCCCAAACTGTTCACAGAACTTGGCTAGTGGTTCAGATCCGAAAGCGACTGCATTATCAGTGACAATCTTATTTGGGCAGCCGAACCTTATGATCAGGTCCTCCAAGAATCCAATGATTACCTTGTGGGAAGTACTCCTGGTGGGGATAGATTCAATCCACTTGGTAAAGAAATCTGTAGCAGTCATGATCCACCTGTGCTTCCCACTAGAGGCAGGGTGAATTTCTCTAATGAAATCTAGACCCCACTGCTGGAAAGGCCCTGAAACCACCACCGATTTTAACGGCAGAGACCTGAGCTGCTGCTTTCCTGCAAATTTTTGACATTTGATGCAGGCTTTGACCCTCTTGCAGACATCAGTGAACACGGTAGGCCAGTAGTACCCAGCCCTGAGGATTTTGTGGGCTGTGGCTCTCCAGAAATGGTGCCCTCCACACAGGTCGTTGTGAAATTCAGCCACGATCACCTCGTCCTCAGTGGACTTATTCATTTTAAAAGCACCCCCAGCGGGTCTTTCCAATATAACACTTGATCGATCAAGCAGTACCTGACTGCTTTGAGCTTTAGAGCTCTTGCTTTGCTTCTTTGCAGGCCGTCTGGAGGTCGCAGCTCCTGTAGAAAGTATATGACATCCTTATACCAAGGACATCGATCCAATGGGGGCTCCCTTCGATGGTCTACATCAGGTAGTCGATCCTGCTGAATGCCTGACCATTCGTTGATGAAACTTATCCCCAACGCTTGTCATTTTGCTTCAGCCAATAGCTTGGCTAAACCTTGACCTTTGATCAATTTGGTGGGCCTTATCTCTAGGTCGAACTCGAGGATTTTGGCTATCCATTTACTCCTTCTCCCGTCCATATCAGGCTGAATAAGAATGTCTTTAACAGCAGCCGAGGGGACATAGGCGATGATCTTTGACTGCAGGATATAGGTTCTAAAAGCTTTGAGAGATTTTACTAGAGCATAAGCCTACTTTTCCATAGTGTCATACCTGACTTCGGCATCCCTTAATGCTCGGTTGAAATAAGCAATAGGCTGCTCTAGCCCACTATCATTTGTCTGTAATAGAATAGCAACCACTCTGTCAGGTGAGGCAAAGGAGAAAATAAGGAAATCCTTTGAGTAGTCGGGGCTGATAAGCATAGGAGCTTCAGTCAGGGCCTTCTTGATTTGTTCAAAGGAATGTCGCGATTGAGGGGTCCACCTTACTTCCTTCTCTTTCTTTAACATGGCTATTATAAGCTTTACCTCCTCAGCAAAGTTAGGTACAAACCTCCTCAGAAAATTAATTTTGCCGAGGAAATATTGGACCTCCTTCCTGGACCTCAGGATTGATAAGGCTTGTATCGCCTCAACTTTGCTGGGGTCAATCCTGACTCCTTCTATTGATACTATGTGGCCTAGTAACTTTCCCTCCTGCAGGGCGAATAGAGATTTCTTGGGATTTAATGAAATGCCAAACTTTCTACATTTCAAGAAAACTTTCCTGAGATGGCGACGGTGTTCTTTATCATATTTTGAAAACACTGTGATGTCATCAAGATAAACGACCACAAATTTATCCTTTTCCCCAACGAAAGCTATGTCCATGGAACACTGGAATGTCTCCCCTACATTCATTAGTCTGAATGGCATCTTGGCATACATGAATGTGCCCCATGGAGTGGTGAATGTTGTCCTTTCCCTATCCTCAGGCATAACAGAGACCTGATTGTAGCCAGAGAAACCATCAACCATGGACATCCTGGAAGCTCCTGTTACCCTCTGCAGTATATTTTCCATCTTTGGCAAGGGGTAGTTATCTTTTCGTGAGCTCCTGTTCAGGTTTCTGAAGTCTACACAGAGTCGGATTTCTCCATTCTTTTTCCTTACTGGCACCAAGTTGGCCACCCATTATGAATATCTTAGTGGCACAATGATCTGAGCTTGAAGCAACTTCTTCACTTCCCTCTCCATGATAGGCAACAACATGGGATTAATCTATCTCAGCTTCTACCTAAACGGCTTTGCCTCCTCCTTTAATGGAATTTTATGCTCGATGACAGAGGTGTCATAGGTTTTGAGGTCTTTGTAGGTCCGGGCAAACACATCAGCAAATTCCCTCAAAAGTCCAATGTATTCGGACCTCTGCTCCTCTGTCAGACTCTTTGACAATTTGGCAAACTTGGGCTCGCCCTCGGTCCCAATGTTGCACTGAATAGTACCAGCATCCTCCTCTGAGACTTTTCCCTTTAACGATACATCATTTCCATCAAAAAGTCTTTCCAAAGGAACCAGTCCACTGGGAATGTGGTTGCTGGGCAGTTGTACAATGTCATGCCCTGCAATCTTATTCAGAAAATTACCCCCATCAAGCTCTTCCTTTGAGACGACATCTTGGTCAATGTGCATTTCTGAAAATTCCTCGACAGTCTCCAAGAACCTCTTGACCTCGAGATCATCCTCGAATACCTTCCAGTGTTTGACATTGTCAGGTATGGAGGGCCTGTATTTTACCTCTACATCATATTTGAATTTGGGCGGCAAGGGTACTTTGAAATTGCTAGCCGATGTAGCCAAGGAATCTGCCATTGTGTTCTCCTCTCTTGGGATGAACGAAATGTTGAATGTTGAGAAGAAATTGTCGACTAGGTCCCATACCTCATTTCTGTAGCTTCTGAGTCGAGGATGCTTAGCCTGATAAGCGTTCCTGATCTGCTAAACTACCAACTCTGCATCTCCGAACACTGCTACTTTTTGAATTCCCATTTCCCTCGCAGCTCTTAATCCCAGAACAAGAGCCTCATACTCTGCCACATTGTTGGTAGCTTCAAATTCTAATTTGTATGACAGAGATATGGTTTCCTGGGTAGGTGACACAAAAACCACCCCGGCTCTAGTGCCTTCCCTGGAAGAGGCTCCATCAAAGAACAGTTTCCAGACGGGGGTGATGGAGGGAGAAAGTTCGAGGGATATGGTGGGCTACCTTTTGAGTCTAAGAGGAGGTTCATGAGCATGAGTGAGTTGGAGAAGACTGGAACCTAAGTTGGTGTCCAAGGCAAAGATGGGATGGTTGGTAGGGTTGGCTTCATCACTGATTATGTAGGCCAGTTGGGCTTCCCTGTATAGTCTTCTATGCTCTCCTGCAAACACTGGGATAGTAGCATATGTGAGGTCCATTTGCAAGGTTCCCCCCAGTCTTTTTATCCAAGATCTTGATAATAGCATACCGAACTTGGGGGGAACATCAGCTACTACAATATCCATGACCACACTCTTCATGGGGAGTTGAAACAAGGTCACAACCGGGTCTTTGATAACTCCAAGACACTGAACTCTCCTGGAATCAAAGGAATAGAGGTCATGATAGGCTCAGGTAACTTCTATCCCTAACTCCTCCATGACAGTTTTGGGCATGAGGTTGTGAAAGGCCCCTGAATCCATCAGGCAGTTGTGCAGCACTTTATCAAGTACGTTCAGGGATGTGTAGAAAGGGGGGGACGAGTCATCTCTATTTTCTACCATGGGGCCCATGACAACTACTGGCTTTTCATCTTGGAGGTTTATGGAGTCTGAGGGAAGGCATGAGGCTTCAGACTATAAAATTTCAGAGAAGCGCTTTTTGAATTCATCATGTTTAATCAACTCAGTGAGGGGCACAGGGATCCTGATCTTTTGGATCTCATGCTCAAAGTTAAAATAAGATGTAGGCTTCGGAATTTCTTTTATTTCAGGAACATGATTATGGACAACGGGAGAGAGGGGTTGGGCCCTCTTACCTCTGTGACCATCTACTACTGCGTTAGCAGGCTTTTCTGTTCTAGTGGACTGCTCAGGAATATCAGGTGCTGCTATCCTTTTGTTGGACCTTAGGTTGTACCTGCCTTGACCGCCGCCAGCCATTTCTCCCTTGCACAACTCATTTAGTTGATTGTCCATGAGAGATTCCTCATATGCCGATTGAGTGAGATGAGGAAAAGGAGGAGTATCTCCAAAGCAATGTATTTCAGGCTCTATTTCGTTTGTTTCCCCTTCTTCTCCCTCAGCCACAGAATTGTCTTGAAAAGGTGCTTGAATTTTTTGGTCATCTCAGTCTCTTTGCAACATCAGGGAAGTGATATTGTTGGGCCTCCGAAAAACTCCTTTGTTTTCGGTGCTCTGAGGGCCCTTGTATGCTTGCCTCCTCTCTACCTTCATTCTTTCCATCTCTGCAGACAGAGACTTCACCATCTTGGTAAGTTCATCTACTTGAAGGTGGGGCCCCAATGGGCCAGAAGTTGAGGCTTTGGACTTTCCTTTTCTCTTGCCCGTGTCAGCCTCATTCCTCAATCTATCGGCTGCTAATACATTGGATTCCACTTCTATGGCTGCATCTTTCATTTGAGCCAAGGAGGCAACTTATCTTTCTCTCAATAAAATACAGAAATTGGGACCAAACGCACTAGCATAGGACATATTGGTCGAGGCTTCTGATGGATTTATTTCATCAGGAATCTTATTGTACATTTTATTGAATCTTTTGGAGAAGTCAGAGACAGACTCTCCTTCCATCTTCTTCAAAGACCCGAACTCAGTCATAGAATACATGAAATCCTTCTTATCTCCCCACTGCCTCAAGAAAGCATTATCCAGGGCTTCAATTCTAGCAATATATCTAGGAGCTAATCCTCTAAACCATTTCCTTACCTCACCATCCAGGCTCTGGACAAAAACCCTCATCGAGACATCTTCATTTCCAATGTTTAGGTTGTCTGCATAACTATAGAAAGCAGTCAGGTGTTCTTCAGCGGTTATGTCCCCTTCCTCGGTGAACTTGGGCATATATTTCAAGTAATCTCCAGCAGGGAAAGGATTCGTGGGCTGGGGTAAGATCAAGGGAGCATACCTAGCCGCAACTATGGCGTCCATTCTATTCAGAGGGGGATTAGCACCATCCATAAGGATATTAGGTGGGGGAGAATTTAGAGGAGAAGGAGTTCGCGAAGGGGCTACTGGGAATGAATCTCGAAGTGGAGTGGGAAATAAGAGAGGATTCAAGGAATAGGCTAGCGAACTCAATTCAGTCGGAGCTCCTCTCTGTGCAGGAGTGGGAAAATATTATGCGGTCCTGGGTCTACGCCAGGGTATAGCTTTGGGAGAGAGGGGAGTGACAAGGTCTTGACCCTCCGGTCCCAGACCGGGAGAGGAAAACTCGACAGGAACACTCCCAAAATTTAGGAAATGAGAAATTGCAGAGACAGGTTTGTCAAATAACTGAGGAGGAGAAAAAGGATCTCCAACAGAAGGATATGGTGGATTACATGATTCAGTGATGGACGCTTCTTCTTCAGAGGCCTTTCCCTTTCTGAGCACCGCCTCTGAATTTGTTTCGGGCATAGCTAGAGGGAGCTGTGGATGAGACCACATATGCCTGCCTCTGAAAGCCACAACTAACAGAACAGGTTCTCCCTAGCGGAGTTGTCACAATGGAGTCGCCATGTGCACACTAGCAATCATGAAAGGCTCCGATAATCCGATGCGCCTTCGGACTCAAAGGCTCAATGTCGTTCTACCTAGGGAAAATCTTCAATTTCGTCCCCGGCAACAACGCCAGAAATGTTAGCGTCAGAAGTCACTTCTGGATTGCTTGTAGGAGCAGAGCCCAATGCCCATCAGTTTAAAGTCACGATTTGTTTATGAAGGGGTGATCAAATGGAGATAAAGACTCGAGGAAATATTACTCTAACTCAGGGACTGGGTCTGGTACGTAAGAACAAAGCAGGTCTGGAATCCTAACTTCAGCCAGTGGGTCGATTAAAAGATGAGAAAGTGGAAGACTTAGGAGAAAAAGAGAGCAAACAACTTTAGGCAACAAGATTTCAGCAGTTTGCAGAAGAAAAACTCTGAATGCAAGATCCGCTTGGTTCAGGGTCTTAAGAACCTGAAGGGGCCTTGACTGGATCTTCCAATTCCAAGTCACTCAGTGCTGGGAAATCACAAGAACTGATTAGAGATGGCACAACTATTATAGTGATCCATTACAACATCATCCTACAATAGTTACAGCTCGACTGGATCCTCCAATTCTGAGCTGCTCTAACGCAGTATAAACGAAGATATGAAAGAAACTGGCATTCATAAGGCAAGAAGTCTCTAAAGTTCATAAATAATCACAGTATCAGTGCTTCATTAAAACTTTACATCCGATATCTCTTCTCAACCATCGATCCTTTACAAAATGGCAAAAATTCCCACATATACTCTTTCCTTCCTTTCGCTTGGCAGAGGCGTCTCAGAACTTTCAATGGATGGCGTCCCCTCAATCAGATTTGTCCTCTATTCCCCTGTCATAAACCTATTTAATTCAGCATGGCTCACACCAGGGGGTAGCTGATCCCTTTGAATGTTGACTTGGCATGTGCAAGTTCCTCTGGCGAGTTGAAGACTCGGCGTGGCCTCCGTAAAGAGAACCGGTACAGGAGACCCTCCCGGGTAGACTTTCAGCCGAGATCTCCATACTCTGCAATAAATGAGTGATGTGAGTTTTGAGCCATCCTTTCTTTTCTCCATTAATCTCCAGCCGGTACTAGGATTTAGCCCGCATTAAATTGGTACCTGGGACTTTACCGTGCCTTCTTTCTCTCGGGGTCGTTTTAAATCCCCTCCTCTGAGCTGAAACAACTCCTTGGATTCCCTCGGGAATCACTGCTGCAACAACCAGATCCACGGGTCCTTTCTGATCCCTTCACGGCCTTCAACACCTGACTGTGGCTATTCCCCAGCTCTGTATCGGGGTTCGGTGTTTCACTGTTCTTTCTGTCTAGGACTCCTTACCTCCCCAACCCCCGATTTGTGATGAGCTCCTTTAACGCGCGAGCCGTCTTGAGCTTAACTCCTGACGCATGTGACCACGCCTCCACGACCGTGGCCTTACCCTCCAATCGGGCCTTTAGCTTCCAATTTCCCGATGCACCCTCCTGGTTAGACCATGGTCCATACAACCTCCTCCTATATGACTTGAGCTAAACCTGCTGTTGGGGCTTCGGCATTTTCACTGTCTCGATACGTAAGTTCCTAGGACTTGCGATTCTCCAAAACCCGATTACTCATGGTCGTTGACCTATCGACGGTCCATTTCCCGCCGTGAAATCCTACCACCTGTATTCCACTGGCTCTTGCGGTGCCACACGCTAACTGGCGGTTGTCGAGGTATCGCTTCTTGCGATCTCGCGACTCTGGATGAAAATTTTTGTAGCTCCAACTCACGACCCTCCGAGTTTGCGATATGTCGATGCACCTTCCGACACATGTCCCCTACTACGACCCTTAACTCCGTCAGGGAATCGTGTATCGGGATATCGCAATTCTTGTTGTCTTGTGCATGGTACTTTCAGTTCCCCGATCCCCGACTTTCCTCCTAATGTCTGACGCGTGTCCTTTTGAAACCCCGATGACTCCCCGGGACTTCTCCTCTGCACACTAGGGCTTAACCCTGGCGCAACTTCTCGATATCTAACGACTGATGGGATTTCGTCGATCTCCTCTATAAGATTGTGACCATCGATTTGCTTTAAGGATGGTTCCCGACTGGTGAAGACAAAACTTTGCCCGCTCGCTTGCTTTTCTTGCTGCTACAAAATGGGATTCTCTCGTGATATGCTCAGGTGCTTCCCGTGCAAACTGCAAACCTGGGTACGCCCAATCCCGAGACAAGAAATATCGCTAAAACTCATGAACTTAGTGGATTGGTTCCAGATTTTCTCACTGAATGGACAGTTTTTTAGGAGGTGCTCCATGGTTTCTACCCGGAGATGGCAGAGAAGGAAAATCGAGGGGCCAATGAAACCTCATCTTTGAAGATTTTCCTAGGTTAAGATCTTGTTATGAAGTAGGAGCTAGAGGAATGCAGATATTTTTGGCAAGAGTTTTGATTTCCATATTGCTGTCGAGATGCTATCTTTTTGAAGATTTTGGAATTTCTCCTTTAGAGTGTATCCCTCCTTGAGACTGAAGCTTCCATGAGGTGTGTATCTCCATCTGAGAATGTCTTGGTCTGTGATTTTCTAGATTCAAATTTGGGATGTTTCTTGATTCCAGTGCTACATGTCACCGTCCATTGCCACCTGGATTTCTTAATGGGTTGATTTCCAGCTTCGCCAGGGAGAGTTGTTGGGGGTATATTTCGACAAGTCTTGCACTTTGAGAGTGGCAAGATCTTGAATGTGATTTTCATAGGATTGTAGATTTTCTTCCAATTGCAGGGATGACATTTGCTGCCAAGAATGCATCCAGAATAGGGCACTCTGGAAATTGTGAACTTCCCAGAAAGCATGTTCCTGTATGAGTGGTCGATTTTTCGAGGCCGCATTCTAGATGTTGGAGCCTTGAATTTTCTCCTACATTATTATAAGATGGTATTGATGGGTAGGATATTTTCATTTCCAAAGTTTTACCCAGATCTTTGTTGGAGTTTTGAGCCATATCCAACAAATTCTTGCTCCCATAGTGCTATTTAATTTTCCAGGGTCCTAAAGGCCCAAACCACCTAAAGATTCGGGCTTGCAAACATTGTCCCAACTCACTAGGGCCCAATTTTTGTCCGGGTTATGTCCATGTCATAGAAATTTTCTTTGTAGATACCTTATTTTCTTTATGACCGATTAGGGGGCAGCTAGGGCTGAGAAGAGGTAAGCAGAGATGGCTTGAAGGACTGTCTTTAAGAGAATGATTATGGCTGGAAGGTTGAGGGAAAGAAAGGTCCAATTGCTAAGACGGTTGGAAATGGAGAGTAGGAGAGAGTCCGATGAGATGTTTCTGGCTACTGAGTAAAAAAGAGGGAGTCCCAGGTAACTAGAGGGAAGAGTGAAGACAGGGGTATTCAGAGGTTGAGAAAGGTGTTGTTGGATTGCTTCAGGAGTATTAAAAAATAAGAGTTGCGACTTGGCCAGATTAAAGGTTGTGTCAGAGGATTCGTTGAAATCACAGAGGATGGAACTCAGTTTATTTGCTTCTTACATGGTGGGGGTGTTCATTAGCAGCATGTCATGGACAAATTGGTTGTGGGAGGATTTTTGTTGTAACCCATGAAGAGGGAGGCGTTGGAGGGGTCCATTTTGAATTGAAGCCTTGACAGAGTGTCCTAGGCCCTCAACCATTATGAAAAATAGGAAATTGGAGAGAGGGTCGCATTGCCTTATTCCTCTTGTGGGGGAGAAGTGTTGAGAGGGGAATCCATTGATGAGGATTGAGAAAAAGGTTGATGAAATTAGGTTCATTATCCAAGAGATCCAATCCTTATTGAAACCGAAAGCTGAAAGAAGAGATTTAATGTGCTACCAGCTTAATTTGTCAAAATCTTTTGAAATGTCAAGTTTTATAAGCATACCTAGAGTACAGGTGCTTTTGAGTGAATGAATGATTTTATGGACAAGTATGACACTATCCATAATTTTCCTTCCTTCGACGTATAATGATTTCTCCTTGGAAATGATGAAGGGGAGTATTGGCTTGAGTCCTAGAGCTATTACCTTGGATATGATTTTATAGATCATATTGCATAGTGCTATGGGTCTGAAATTATTCGGGTTTGTTACTCTTTCTTATTTGGGTATTGGGGTGAGGACAATGGAATTTAGTGCTGGAAGAACTTTTCCTGAGCTGCATGATTCCTCCACCAGATGCCACACTTCATCCCTTAGCATTGGCCAATAGGAGTGGAAGAAGTTTGTGGTGAAGCCATTTGTGCCCGGAGCCTTACCTATGGGTAAATCCTAAATAGACTAATCCACTTCTTCTTGCATTATTTGTGTCATGAGAGCCTTATTCTATTATTGGGTGATAATAGTTGGGATATTTTGGGTCACCTTCTTTATTGTTGAGGTACTATCCACCTTTGGTTCTAAGAGGGGATCCTTGTAGAAGTATGACAACTCGTGCAATATTTCCTGATGAGTGAGAAAGTTGTTTCCTTGTGGGTCTTCTAGCTTCATAATGTGATTGATGAGGTGTGTGTGGATCACAGACCAATGGAAGAATTTGGTGTTTTTCACTCCCTCGTTGAGCCATTGAACCCAAGATTTTTGTCTCCATAGGATTTCTTCCTGCTTGTATCATTCTTCCAGTTTCCTTTTGATTTCATTCTCCTCCCGCTGTTGAGTGATTGTTTGTCATGAGTGAATGATTTTCCTTTGAAGGTCCTCTAGTTTTTTTTCCAGCAGTTTCCTTCAATGGAAGATTTTCACGAAGAATTCTTTGTTCCATTTACGCACCTGTTGCTTAAAGTGTTTGAGATTTTGTTTGAAGCAATACATTTTTGTACCCCTCTATATTTCTATTGTGCTCCACTAGTGACAACCTAGCTCATGGAATTCTGTATGGGAGAGCCAAAAATTTTCAAATCTGAAGGGTTTTAACTTGGGGGTGGCGATAGTGTCAACCCATAGCTGAACCGACCAGTGGTCTGAGCCTGCTTTCAGAAGGATGTTGGAATCTACTAGGGGGCCTTCCAAAAGGAGAGTTTCTGAAATGAGAAAGAGATCTAGCCTAAAAGGAGAGTTTCTGAAATGAGAAAGAGATCTAGCCTACATCGTGCATGATATTTGCTGGTGACCTGATCTTTTGTTGGTCCGTGTGTAGGTACCATTTCCATTTTCTATGTCTACTAGTTAGAGATTCTCTATGAGTTCCTGGAATTTTAATATAGTCGCTCTAGGCATTTTTCTCCCCTCTTTTCTCCTCTTGTGTGAGAATCATGTTGAAGTCACCCCCGATGATCCATCACTTTCACTCAGCTAGAGAACCTAGGTAAGCTAGGATCTAAAGAAAGAGGTCTTTGTATTGGCTATTCTATGGTCCATAGGCATTGGTAATCATTCCATCCTTGTCCAACCTATGGCTCAGAGGGCAAGCAGATGGTGCACTGAGTGGTGAAGCCTTGATCAAGGATGAATGTAGCAGGATTCCAAAGTATGTAGAGGCCTCTTGAATCCCCATTCAAGTCCATTTGATAGGATTTGCAGTTCTGCCAACATATCTTGAGGATATCTTTTGCAATTTTCCCCATTACTTGTCTCTCTAGATCGAGTATATCGTAGTCTTCCATTTGATGCAATGAGAATCCTTTGTTTGATCTTCTATTTAGCCTACCTGATATTCCATGTGAGGATATTCATAGTTACAAATTTGGTGGGTGGGAGAAGGAACTCTCTGAGAGTTCAGGAATCGGGTTCCAGCTGATCATAGCTTCCAACCTCCTTTATTAGTCGATGAACCTATTTTTGCCCTCACGCTTGTTTTCTTTTCAAGTGTTTTCATGGATCCGCTTGTCCATCAGGATGATCCCTAACCTAGATGTAGCCCCTACTAATGAGCCAAAAAATACTTTGTGAACTTTCCAGAGTTGGTCCTCTGGTAAGGTTTGATCCTTTGTTGAGTTCTTCTTCAAGTCTGTCTAGGTCAATTTCTGCTTGGTCTTGCTCATCCATTTCCATGACTGTCTCCCTCTCTCTTCCTGGTTCTTTCCTTGAGACTAGGTGAGTCTGTGGATATTCTTGGTTTGTTGGGGTTTGATTCCCTTGTGATGGTTGATCTTCCTTTTTCTTGCTGGGATCTTTCCCCGTAGTATTGTGGGTGTTTTCCCACCTCTCTGGAAGGTAGTTAAGGGCTTCAAATGAATTGTTATTTGGGTTATTTCTTCCGCTATGGGTTGTATTTTCCGTGTTTGTCTCCTCTCGATTTTGAACCCCGGGTAAATCCTTCTTTGGTTTCTCTTAGCTTCCTGTGGGATTGAGAGGGCAACATGAAAAGGTGCCCATGTTCATGGAATTTTCGACATATGAAAGGGATGTGTTCATAGCCTATGGTTTGGGCCCATTCCTCGCCTTGGTATTCTAGGGTAATCAGGCTCGTAGAGCTTCAGAGATGTTCATATGGACACATATCCTTGCATAAGAGGTATTTTGTCTGTTTGGTAGCTTTGAAATATTTGATGTATTTACCCATGATGTTGCCTATGCCCAGTAAAATTTTCTGTCTAAAAACTCTCGAGGTAGGGAATAGAGGTGAATCCATACCGATGCGTATGAAAATTTTTCCTTTTCTCTCGAAAGAAGTAGTCTCTCTAGAAATGTAGGTACAGTCGAAGCAGAAATATGCCCCCTTCAAAGATCCCTCGCCCTGTCCTTTGCGGCTAGAATATTATAAAGAATTTTTTGAGCTTAGTTGAAGCTCATAGTCCCCTTTTGATTCCACTAGGTTTTGATCCAGCGAGCTAGGTCCCTTTCTCAAGGCCAAAGACCTATGAATCTTCCTATGAGGACATGATCTCTCATGAACTGCATATACTCCCCTATCCTGGTGGTCTTGATGACGTACCACCAAGCACAACTGTATTTGGGGATACATTTGCTCCGCATCCTCGCACCCAGTTGCTTTTAGTCATGCAATGGCATCTCAAAGGATGGATGATGAGCTCGTGAGTTCTCCAGATCATTTTTGGCCATGTTACGGTAAGAGGGCTGTCTCCTTTTGTTCCCATTCATTTGTGGTTGTCAGTGCCAGGGAGCAGAGGTGATCAACCCATACAGAGGAGGTGAGAAGTGGTCAAGGTGGGAGGAAGGTTGGAGCATGTAAAACCTAAACCTTATCATCGACTCATCTGCCCTATTCTTCGGGGTGAGCATTAATAAATATTTTTAATCAATTAAGTCTAAATTAAATTATTATTATTATTGTTAATGAAAAACAATTTTTTTTTTTTTTTATCAAAGTGATTTGTAATTAACTGTTAATACACTAATGCATAATGGATCAAGAATATGTAATTAAATATGTTTTATGTATAATGAGTTAATAAATGTTCAAATTCAACTTTTCTTCTTAAAACCTGTAATACAAATTGTATTCATCAAAGAAGATACACATGTTATTAACTTTTAATAGCTAAATAATAAAACTAGTCTGAAGTGCAAAATTGTAAATACCTTATAAAAATATTACAAAGCCCATCAATGATCTTTGGATTGCTTATCAAAATTTGATCAAAACCTGTGGTTAGTGAATGGTAGTTCAATATTCTGACTACAACACTATGACATGGTACTCAAGAAGGTTTAATTGTCTCATGGTGACCGAGATGATTTTAGGGGCTAAATTTCACCATGGGCTAATTTTCCATGTTTTTCAAACCGAGATTCGCTATTTTAAAATGATATACCCAAATTTTATAGGATAAAATTATTTTACCTTAAAAAACGCCAAAATTTATAAAAACTATATAAAATTTTAGAAATTTGAATACTTTTACAAAGATATCGCAAAAGATTTATAGTTGGCATATAAAGGATTAGTAAGATTCGCCATGTTTCTACATTTTAAAATAAATTTCCATCCTTAAAATCATCCCTGATGGTGACTAGAAGTTCAATCTCTCAAGGTAAGTATACCCATGGTATTTTTCCCAAAGTCACTGCTCAATGGTGGTTGCCATTGGAAAATTCTGTTCGAAATTAAAAACTATTGAATAAATTTCATTGGAAAGGCCATGACAGGGATTCCATGACTAATCTCTAATTATGTATATTTTGGGACTTGGAAATTGATTATTATCATGGTAGAATCTGCTCACATGATAATAATCAATTAATTAAAAACAAATGTGGTTTTATACTTAGATCATTAGCATTTGATAAACACCGAGATTGGTTGTTTTTCTTTTGAACATAAAAATAATAAAAAGATAAATAAATTATTTAAAAAATAAATCTTTCTAATTACATAGTACCTCAATCACTTCTCTCGATAAACACCGAGATTAGTTTTTTTATGAAAATAAAAATAATAAAAAGATAAATAAATTATTTAAAAAAAATAAATCTCTCTAATTACATAGTACCTCAATCACTTCTCTCGATAAACACCGAGATTGGTTGTTTTTCTTTTGAACATAAAAATAATATAATAGATAAATAAATTATTTGAAAAATAAATTGCTTCTCTGATAAAAAAATTCTTCTTGATCGCACAATGTAGAAGGAAGCACTACTATTCAAACACTATGCAAGAGGACATGATCCAATTGAATGGACCTATCATCATTTTTTACAAGTTTTCTAATCAATTTAACCTCTGAATTTAATCTTTATCTTTTAATAAATTAGTTATCCAACTATTAATTACTGATGAGAGATATTGTTGAAGGATGTATTCTCTAAAAATATTATTTCCAAATATTAAATTATTAATATTGTACAATTTTAATTACATAAAATTATTAAAGGATGTGTTAAATCCATTTTTTTAAAATGTATGATCTATATAACCCTCAAGCTTTATGAGGTTATATCGAATAAACTTGTCTAGGTGAGTAGACATGACTCACTGTCTATATTTATAGTCATACAAGCTTCAGATCGTGAGCTTGGATCGACCACTTCATCATTCCATACTTAGCCACTCTTTTGAATCTCTGAACCCGGATGGTAGGCTCAACAGGTTTCTATTGGTTCAAAGTGTCCTCCAACAATCTAACAATATACAAATTACAAATTTACAAGTGGACTCCCGGATTGATAGGCTCAAGATTGCGCTTTATATTATAAATTTTGAAGAAGCCTTAAAAAATAGTTTATATAAAATAAAAAGTTATTTTATATTATTAAAGATTGATCTTGTTAAAATGAAATGTTCATTATACCATTAACTTTAATTACATGTATTCTTAAGAATATGACACACAACCTAAATTAAATTATAATTATTATAGCTAATGAATTTTTTTTTATTAAGTGATTCAAATTTTCTCTTAAAACCTAATATACAAACCTGTATTCCTCAAAAAGATACATGCCTAAATAATAAATAATAAAACTATGTACAAAGTGCAAAATTTTAAATACCTTATAAAAATATTGCATAGCCCATCAATGATCTTTGGATTGCTTATCAAAATTTGATCAAAACCTACTGATGACTGTCCATGCAATTGGATCAGATTCTCCCAGATAAGGTTGAATAGTAGTGCTTCATCTCTACATTGTGCATCAAAAAGAGATTTTTTTATGAGAGAAGTGATTGAGGTACTCTGTAATTGGAGAGATTTGTTTTTTAAATAATTTATTTATATTTTTATTATATTTATATTCAAAAGAAAAACCACCAATCTCGGTGTTTATCAAATGCTAAGGATCTAAGTATAAAACCACAATTTTTTTTTTAATTAATTGATTATCATATGAGCAAGTATTCTCCACACACACAATCAATCTCCAAGTCCCCAACATGACTAGACATTAGTCATGGGATGCCTGTCATGACATTTCCAATGAAATTTATTGAATAGTTTTAAATTTCGAACATAATTTTCCAATGGCAACCACCATTGAGCAGTGACTTTGGGAAAAATACCATGGGTATTACTTACCGTGAGAGACTAAACTTGTAGTCACCATGAGACAATTCGACCTGCACATAATCAGTACCATGTCACAATGTTGTAGTCAGAATATTCAACTGCCATTCACTAACAACAGGTTTTGATCAAATTCTGATCAACAATCCAAAGATCATTGATGGGCTTTGTAATATTTTTATAAGTTATTTACAATTTTGCACTTACTAGTTTTTATTATTTAGCTGTTAAAAGTTAATAACATGTGTATCTTCTTTGAGGAATATAGTTTGTATTACGGGTTTTAAGAAGAAAACTTGAATTTGAGCATTTATTAACTCATTATACAAAATGTATTTAATTACATATTCTTGATCCATTACGCATTAGTGTATTAACAAGAATTACAAATCACTTCGATAAAAAATGTTACAAATCACTTTGATAAAAAAATGTTTTTCATTAACTATAATAATAATAATAATTTTAATTTAAGGTTGTTTTTCATATTCTTAATAATACCTGTAATTAAAGTTAATGATATTATGAACATTTCATATTAACATGATCAACCCTTAATAATATAAAACAATTTTTATTTTATAACTAAATTGTTTTTTAAGGCTTCTTCAAAATATATAATATGGGGCACACCTTGAGCTCGCTAGCCTCGAGTCTCCTCAATTTGTATATCTAACTCGAAAGTGTTGTTTGGAGATATGGAACAATAGAGACTCAATTTTGATCCCACCAACCCGGGAACCCAGTGGATCCAAAATGTGGCTAAGTATGAATGAGGAAGCTGCTGCCTAATTAATGATACCGCGATACACAAAAGAATGACTATAAATGTGAACCCAGGAGTCCACCAAACCCAGACCTAGATAAGTTTATTAGATATCACCATAAAAGAAACTAAGTTTATATATTGATCATATATTTAAAAAAAAAGGATTTAAAAATCCTTAATAATTTCATAATTAAATTGTGTACACATTTCTAATACCAATAATTTAGTATTTGAGAAGAATGTTTTTAGATAATGTTAGATAGTTGATAAGTATCACCATCCAACACATTCTCTCTCATCAGTAATTCATAATTGAATAACTAATTTATTAAAGGATAACGATTAAACGAAGACAATTATTGAGTGTATCTTACCATCCAATCTTACACCCTCCTTCATATTTTCAAAATAAAAACACCTTATCAATATAATTTAATATATCATATACCTCCTTTTAAATTCAATTAATACATTGATGATGATGATTAACGTCCACTAAGACCTAATTTGTTCATCGGACCTTAAGAGGGTAAGTGATTACTAGGATTTTTTTAGCACTTTGTTTCAGGTCAAGAACATTAAGAGAAACTTTCACATTCACCATACTTTTGTTGAGTTAAGAGGGTTAGAAAGGTTGGTAGTGATCAATATTTGAAATGAGATCTAATATGGGTATAGGGCTGGACAATCTAAGAGAGTGCTTTTCATTTTCATCCCTTTCTTATGTCACAAAGCAGACACACTTTTCATCCCATGGTGTTTTAGGAATTGACCAACACCTAGTTTCACTATGGAGATCGTGAGAATTTGTTCTTATCTTAGCAATGCTTATTTTTTCTTTTACACTTGGAAAAAAAGATAGATAATTTCGATCTTCTCGATTAGGCTGATTACATCTTTTATAATACCCACTTTTTTCTCTAACTCTTTATTAGACCACATTTTTTCCAATCTTGATTTGACGTTTTTTTTAATAAGATCTTTATTCTGCAAAATGGTACCTTCCATGATTCCCCAGTTTAGCCAAGACCTGCCTTTTATACATCCGCCAGGTTGATGGTGCCAAGTGACTTGATTTTGAATAAATTTAGGTAGCCTGTTGTCTCCATGTTGTTTAACTTGTTCTTATACATTAGGTATCTAGCTCATATCCATGCTCTCAATGGGGAGAGGCTTGTTTCTAAGAGGAGGCATGGATAGGGTGTGTTTCCTTTAATTTGGAGATTATAGATTATAAAATTCATTTTCTCTCATCTTCCGTGATTCAATGAGAGCTACTACAACCTAATACTTCACATCCATAAAGAATAATGGTGTGTAACAAGAGTCTCAAAGAGGAGTTTCTTTTCAAATTTAAAGATCATCTAATTTACAGCTTGTTTTCAAGCCCATAATAAGCTTTCCATCCCCCAATAATCCTTTTCTCAATGCTATAATTCCAATTGAGCTCTGTAGAATATTAATTCCAAGATATTTGTATGAAGTCACTCCAAGTTGTTGTCATATATACAAAGGTATCATAAAGGGATCTTATTGGATTTAAAATCAATCTAGTCTTATCAAGATGTCACCATACCCATATTGGAGAAAAACTTTGGAGGATTTTAATTGCTCTTCAAGATCATGGGACTCTTTCCATAAGAAGAACTATATCATCGGCCATAAAGAAGAAGATTGATGACTATACCAAGGAGAGAGTAGGGTCGACACAACCTGCTTTTTCCAGCATTCTAACTTATCAATGTATATGCCAAAAGGGTAGGGACAAGGGACAACCTTTGTTTGACTGACATTGCAATAATCCCTTTTAACTAGCCCTCAATGTTTTATCCTATGACTAATATAAACATGCAAAATGTAATAATAATAGATATAATTTTTTTATCCTATTCAAAGTTTATTAGATATCACCAAAAAATAACCAAGTTTATATCGATGAGAAAGTTTGTTAGACATCATCAAAAAGTTATAATCAAAAGTACACAAAAAGTTTTTTAAACTTAAAATTAACTATTCTTATTTTAAATTTTTGTTAATTTTATTTGAAATTTAAATAAAATAAATAAATTATTCAAAATGAATTTTGGTTTTTACTTGTATTTACCATAAACTTAAAAAGTTTAGTTAAAAATTTTAAAATTTAATTATGAAAATATTAAAGAAAACACAATTATATTAATTTTATATTCTTATAAAATTAAGATAAATTTTATAATAATGAAATTATTAATAAATAAAAGTATTATAGTGTAACGATCTATTCTTTAATTTGAACAATTAAATTTTTTAAAATACATGTTTAAAATTAAAATAAATATCTAGATTTTATTAAAATATCTGTGGAATCTAATGGTTATATGGAATTTTGAGACCATAAAGTTTAAATTTCATCACGAGTCTGCATATCAATTTGTATACGCAACTTTGGGTGTTGTTTGAGACATAGAACAATAGAAGAATTTTTCAGCCCACCATCCCGGTGAACATGCGATCAAAAAAGTGGTTGAGTATGGAATGAGGAAGCCATTGGTCTGACTTGTGATACACAGGAATGACTATAAATGTGAACCCGTGAGTCCTACAACCCGCATAACCACCATGTCACATCTATTTTAGTCTACTATAATTTTATGCGTTCATTTCATTTCCTTTGTTGCAATAGCTTAATATATATATTTCATGTACTTATAATATTATAAAGGTAGGGGTGGAACTTATCAAAAGTATGCCATGTTAAAGTAATAGTTTGATTATCTTCAAAAGATGATAAATCTATGCAAACAAGACTCATAATTAAACCAAAAGAATGGTCCCAATAATATCACCTAATCTATTTTTTAATGATTATTTTCAAAATATGGAAAATAAATGCATACAAGACAAATGATTACCCTTAAAAAAATTCTAACAATGACATTTATCATTTGTTTGAGAAGAAGTGAGACACAAATTTAGTTTTAAAAAATTAGTTATTTCATTTGTTTGAGAAGTGGAGACAAAAAAATTTAATTTCAAAAAAAATTATTCACTAATGTACTTTATTCTATTTGTACATAAGTATGGTAATTGATATATCCAAGTTTCTATGGATTTATAAGAATTTTATAATTAATTTTACTTTTAAGAGAACCAACTTCATTGTACAAACATATACAAGTTTTTATGGATTTATAAGAATTTTTATAATCAATTTTACTTAAGAAAACCAACTCCACTCTACAAACAACTTATAGATTCATTCAATGATGTCCTCCAAATCCATTATTATACAAACATCTTATAGATTCATTCAATGATGTCCACAATGAAGATTATTGACCTTAACTAATTTGTAGAAAGTTGTGCCACAAGTGATGATGATAGAACCTAATTAATCATGATCAATTTAAAGCATTCCAAAGTATTTTTTAAATAGTAATCTTGAGTTACTTTAAGTTATAATATAATGTATTTCCATCATCAAAACATTCTCCACTAGGAATAATGCACCAACATAAATGGTTTTCTTAAGCATATATTGACATTAAGCATGCCAAATATACTATACTACAAGTAGTTAAAATTTGCAATACATAGAAAAACCAACGGATTCATATATTACAATGTTATTATCCCATGGATAAGCCTAGTAAGATTGAAATTCACTAACACAAAGTGAGCCTAAATGAAAGAACACCTTTTTCATAAACCTTGGGCACAAAATGAGACAAAAAAACATTCAAATTCACCTAAGAGCACTCTAACAATTGGTCACACCCATGGATTTGCACCTCAAACCAACTTGAGGGAGACTATGTAAGAGAAATAGTGAGATGCATTTTCTTAATGAGTGTTTATGGTTAAATTTATGAGAGACATGATTTGAAAGTGGTACTATGGGTTGTGGGCCCACTGTACTTTTGCTATGCCACTTTGATGTTCTTTCAATTTTGTAATATAATTTCAAAGAACACAAAAATAAAAAATGCAATCCAACAAAGGAGGGAAATAAATTTGAAACAAATAGATGATTAATACATCAAGCAATGCAATCAAACAACACATTAACTCATTCTAAATAAGTTAGTGCACCAACCATTGATCTCAAAATTGGCCTACAATTTATTAATATGGCTAGTAGGTTATAACAATTCAAGTCTCCATAATACACTCATGGTAAGATTCTATAATCTTCCATCTTCTTGGTTCAACTCTCTTCAAATTGATTTCTACGAGTTGTATCCAAGATGATATCACCAAATAATGGTACCAACAAGCTATATAGTCAAGAATAAATTCTTTACAAATAATATAACCATTTTGTTTCTACTGCACATTCTTATTAAATTATTAATAAATAAAAAATTTATTCATTTTAATTTGAATAATTTTTTATTTTTTTTAAAGAATACATGTTTAAAATTAAAATAAATATCTAGATTTTATTAAAATATCTATGAAAGCTAATGGTTATATGGAAGTTTGAGACCTTAAATTTTAAATTTTGTTAAAATATCTATAAAAGAGAGCGAAGTTTATATCGATCATACATTTAAAAAAATAGATTTAGCATCCTTTAATAATATTATGTAATTAAACTCTACAATATTAATATTTAATATTAATACTTTAATATTTGAAAATAATGTTTTTAGATAATGTTAGATAGTTGATAGGGATCACCATCTGTCAACAATATCTCTCATGAGTAATTAATAGTTGAATAACTAATTTATTAAAGGATAAAGATTAAACGAGCCTTCAATTATAGTACAATAGTACAATTGCAATTAAAATGAATATCATCACACTAAGATATTTGAAATGAAATATTATTACAAATAAATAAAATAAGATATTCGCTAGTACAATCATAAATGTCGATATTGAAATCATAAATGTCCAGATATTGAGATCTCACACATTTAATTAATATGCATTGCAAAAATTAAAATCTTTAATGATCTTTAATTAATATACATTCCAAAGAAAACAAAGCTTTAATTAATAAAAACAGAGCTTTAATTAATATGCATTTAATAAGTCATAAATGCATCTTAAGGTCACGACCAAGCCAACACACCAAATTGGTGTATGAGACCCCCTTGTTTGTGGGACAAGGGACCCCCTCTGCCCAACGACCCAATGATTTGACTGGTAAAGTTTATGAAGGTATACATACCCTACCCCCCTCTGGATTTGAACCTGTGACCTCTTAAGAGAAAACACATGTTCTTAACCATTAGGCCCATTCAGGCGGTATCACTAAATAAATACAATAAATACAATAATAATAACAATAAATATAATTTTTTTTATCCCATTCAAAGTTTATTAGATATCACCCAAAAAATAAAACCAAGTTTATATAGATGAGAAAGTTTATTAGACATCAATAGAAAATTATAATCAAAAGTACATAGTAAAGTTTTTTTAAAACTTAAAAATAACTACTCTTATTTTCAAATTTTGTTAATTTTATTTGAAATTTAAATTAAAAAAATAAATTGTTCAAAATAAATTTTGATTTTTACTTAGAGTGTATTTACCATAAACTTAAAAAAATTAGTTAAAAATTTTAAAATTCAATTATGAAAATATTAAAAAAAACACAATTATATTAAGTTTTATATACTTATAAAATTAAAATAACTTTTATAATAATGAAATTATTAATAAATAAAAGTATTATAAAAAATTTATTCATTTTAATTTGAACAATTAAAATTATTTTAAAAAAAATACATGTTTAAAATTAAAATAAATATCTAGATTTTATTAAAATATCTATGAAAGGTAATGGTTATATGGAAGTTTGAGACCATAAAGTTTATTAAAATATGTAAGTGAATGGTTATATGGAATCTTGAGATAGTAATTCAAAATTTCATTTTTAAGAAAATAAAATAAGAATTACCATAATTAAAATTAATGGTATCATGAACATTTCATTTTAACATGATCAACCCTTAATAATATAAAATAACCTTTTTTACTTTTATAATTGAATTACTTTTTAAGGCTTCTTCAAAATTTATAATATAAGGGCAATCTTGAGCCAACCATCTGAGGAGTATGGTTGTCGATTTGTATATCGCAAAACTCCGGGTGCTATTTAGAGGAAACAGAATAATAGAAGGGCAATTTTTATCCCTCCAGCATGGGAACCCACGATTGAAAAAGTGGCTATGTATGGAATGCAGAAGTCGTCGATCGGAATCGTGATACAGAAACATAACTATAAATGTGAACCCATGATTCCATCAACCCACACACCTAGACATTTTTGGGAAAACCACTAAGAAAAGAAATGAGAAAGAGAAAGTAGAGGGGAAAAATAAATATGTTTATGTTTATCCCTAAAAAAGCATCAAAATAGAAATAGCTTTCGCTAATAATAAATATTCCATTTATTTTTATTTGTATTTGTATTAAAGAGATTATTATTTTTCATAAATATTCATTTTTAAAATGTATTTAATTAGTAAAAATAGTAGAACATGAACAAGATACAAGGTTGAAAAGTAAATAAAAAGAAAACACTGATAGAATTTGGTTGTGGCGATGTATTCTTTGGCTATGGCATTGCCAGAAATGAACTTAAAATATTTAGTTTAAATGGTATTAAATTAATACATATGAGCATATTTTTCACTTGCCCATGATATAATTAAGATGAGGATAATCTTATTCTGCAACTATAAGATGAGGATAATCTTGTTCTGCATCTATAAGTTTTTTTTTTTGTAAATAAAAGAAGGACCTTATATTATATCACGAGTGTACAGTTGTGCTTCATTTTGTAGCCACTTGTTCTGCCACATAAGGGAAACCAGAACAGGTGGCTCCAAGCGATGATATGTCTATCATGGTTGAGATATAGTTTACAAAAATTGTGCAGAGAGATGAAGGTTTCAACAAGAACCCTATTCCATCTAACTAGCCTAGGGATGGCTTCATTCAGAGCCACCATTACTAAGATAATTGCATAACTATAAAAAGGAGTGAAGATTAAAACCCTATCCATTCTAAAATTGTAATTGACAAAAAACTAGAATCTAGGGTGTGCCGCATCAAGCCATAGGGGAACCTAGATGTCCATGAGAGGTGTATGCCGGGAACAACTTCTACTTGCAAGTGGAGCAACATGCTTGCGTTGGGGATTCTGAGAATGCCTCAAACAACAAATCCAGTCCTTGGTTGATTTTCCTTTGACAATGCACATGTTCGTCCTACCACTGCCGGATGTCGAAGAGGAGCTCAATATGCTCCATTGCGAGATGATAGGAAAAGTGTGAACCCTCCTCTCCTTCGTTTGTACCTGTGTCTTTCACTGTAATTGGGTCCTCCCCTGCATCTTTTAGTTTCCATCTTGGAGGGATTTCATCCTCCATGATGCAGACTATGTCCCCCCAGTAAGTCTTAGTTGGGGGGAGGGAAAGGCTAGTATCTCTGGGGAGGTGTGCCTCGGAGGGTGGCCCTGTCATGTTCACCAAGCTCGGGCCTGGTTGCGTAGCTGGAGGTGGCACTGTGTTCACCAAATTCAGGCTTGGATGCCAAACTAGAGGTGATGTGATCCATATGGATGTCGGTGGCCTCCCACCTATTCGAACTGGTTCAATTTGGTAGTTTTCTAGTTTGGAAATTATTTTTCCTAGTTTTCAGGTCCCTGACTTGCGGGGACATTTTGAGGCCATAAACAATGTTTTTAGAGATTGGCATAGTCGAAAATGCCCTTTACTAAATCAAAAAAAATATGTAGTCCTCGGATAGACCTTTCCAACGGGATATCGTGCGCCTAAAACGAAGATCGTATGCAAAAGTTACTACCTTGGGAAGTTGACCGACTAACTTACCCAAACGGGGCCCACATGACTTTTGGCGCTTCATCTCCTAGGGTTAGGTTTTTGGATTTCTAGGGTTTTTGACATTGCTGTATATTGTAAAGAGGTATTTAGAGCCTCATTGTGATGATCTTCTTGTGAATGAGCATAGCCGTCACATCTCTTCTCAGAGATAAGACGCCACCATTCCAGTAAGCTTGTTTTCCACTACATTTTACAGTTTCAGCTTATTTCCTTATTGAATAGAAAACCAATTTTACTGTATCTCTGTTATTTTATGTTAAGCATCTATTATTAATCTGTATTCATTTCATTCTACTCATAAAATCTGGATTAATGGTATCAGAGCAGTCTGCTCCTTGTCGTCTTAATGCATGTCCCCAATGAGGTTGGGGTACAAAGAATTGGGTCTCGAGCTTGTTTCTCTTGAGGACAAATGATTTCACATGCCCAAACGACCTCTCATGGTAGGAGAAAATAAATATGACGAGACAAGAGATCCATTCAAAATGTTGCTTGAGGACGCCCTCATGCAACAGAGGAACGAGATGATGGATAGTTTCACGCAAATCTTTTGGTAGCTACCAACAAGTGACACATCTTCCTCCAGTGGAGGCACCCCCCCCTTCAAGGTACAAATCAACTTCGATATTCCTATATTTGAAGGTCAAATAGACGCGGATGTTGTAGACAAGTGATTGAATCTACTAGAAGGGTATTTTTCTGTCCATAACTTTTCAAATAGAGAAAAATTACTTTTGCACTCCTCAAAGCTATTCTCTATGTCAAAGATTGGTGGGAAACTTTCTGTGAGCAAAAGAAAACAGAGGAACCCTCATTATTTACAGTCAAGACCACCTGGGAATCCTTTAGGGATTCTATTAAGGAACAATACTACCCTATCGGAAGCTATGACGACTTGTATACCAAATGGACCACACTGCAGCAAGAAAGAGACCATGAAGTGCCATATTTCACAAATATCTTCCATACCCTGTGCACCAAATTGGGTATCAAAGATTCAGAGGGACATCTGGTGCTCAATTACTACGGTGCTCTGCATATATACATCTAGACCAAAATGGAATTTATGGACATCTCATCCTTGGGTGCAGCCTATCAATATGCTGTCAAAATCGAGCAGAAGCTCAAAAAAAAGACGCGATAGTTTGGGCCTGGGAACCCCTCGTAGTAAAAGCCAGGAAAGGGCAGCTCCAACCTACAAAACAAAGGACAGAGCAAAGATGGATAGTATCAGGACAACCAGTCCAAGACGCAAGCAAAGAAGGACACCGGAAAGAAAAAAAAGGATACCGGGAAGTGGTGCGACTTCCATAAGAGACCTTGGCATAACACTGCTGATTGTCACTCAAAGCAGTCGCTTGTGGCAGAAGTGAATGCCTCTGAATCAGATGCGGGATCCGACTTTGAGTCAGAACCAGAAAGGGGAAGAAAGATCATTGACGTGGAGCGAAGTGCCATCATTGCTACCACCAAGCTCCAGCCTAATGAACCAGACGAGACAGAAGAAGGCAAGCGCCTTTTCCATTCACAGATGTGGGTAAAAGGCACCCCACCACACTTCATCATTGATAGCAATAGCCAGAAGAACCTCATCTTAGTAGAGGTCATCAAGCGCCTGGACCTACCGACAACGCCGCACCCGCAACCCTACACCATTGGATGGCTCTACCAAGGAAGCGATCTCCGCGTCAACCAATAGTGTCGACTGTCAAACGGCATCAAGCCCTTCAAAGATGAGGTATTGTGTGATGTTGCTCCTCTCAAAGTTTGTAATGTTCTATTGGGCCAACCTTATTTATGGAAATTCCATGCTGTATATGAGTCTAGGCCTCATAGTGTTATTATTACTTTGAACAAGAAATTGTACAGGATACCCGAGGTAGTCCTTCCTAGTGCTATTTCCTTGATCTCTGCCAAGAAATGTAGGAAGATCATCTCTCAGACCGAGAAATTTGTCTTCTTTGTGATTCTCTCTTAGAGTAAGCGAAAGATCGCAACTACATCCAGGGCCTCTGCAGCCGATCTCTCCACACAACAGAAGCAAGTGGATAAGGTTGTGGAAGAACAATCAGATGTCTTCTCCTCTCCTATTGGGGTTCCTCTGCACTGCCAGGTCAAGCATCCCATCGATCTAACCCCAGGTGCATCGTTACCCAATGGTCCAGTCTACCGTCGCTCTTTATTAGAAAACAAGGAGATCAAGAGGCAAATCCAAGAACTTATCCAGAAGGGGCACATCCGTCCCAACTCATCGCCTTGTGGGAGCCCAATCGTAATGGTGCAGAAGAAAGATAGGACCTGGCGACTCTGCATTGATTACCGGGACCTAAATAAAATCACAACCCGGAACTAGTACCCGATTCCTCGAATCGACGACCTCCTTGATCAGCTCATGGGGGACAAATACTTCAGTAAGATTGATCTAAAGTCTGGCTGCCACCAGGTCTCAATAGAACATACAGATGTATGAAAGACCACCTTCAAGTCAAAAGGAGGTCTTTTTGAATGGATGGTCATGCCCTTTGGTTTGACAAATGCTCCAACAACTTTTATGAGGATGATGGATGATATCATGTGACCTTTCACCAGTAGTTTTGTAGTGGTGTATCTAGATGACATCATCATCTACATCAAGACTTGGGCATAACACTTGCAACATATTCAATAGGTTTTGCACGCCCTGTGACATCACAAACTGTATGCAAACTTGGAAAAATGCTCCTTCGGCATGGACAGGGTCCACTACTTAGGCTACGTCATTGATCAACATGGTCTGCATGTGGATCCAGCCAAGATCCAGGTCATCCATGACTGACCAGCCCCAACCACACTCTCTGAGCTTCGGAGCTTCTTGGGCCTCGCCAATTTCTATTGCTAGTTCGTGTTGGGATTCTCTCATATCGCATAGGCCCTCATCCAAGTAACCAGGGGTGGCGGTAAGGAAATTTTTTTGTGGGGCTTGTCCCAACAGCAAGCCTTCGATGAATTGAACCAATGCTTGTGCTCATCCCTGGTACTTTCATTACCAGACTTGTAACATCCCTTTGAGATCGAGACAGATGCTTCAGACTATGTTGTGGGCGTCGTTCTCACTCAACATGGCCACCCCGTGGTGTATCATAGTGAGATGCTATCAGATGTTGTCCGTAAGTATCCTACTTATGACAAAGAAATTTACTCCATTGTGAAAGCCTGCTGCCAGTGGAGACATTACATTCTGGGGAAGGAGACAATCATCCACACTGATCACAAGCCACTACAATTCATGTAAACCTAAAGAAAATTGCAGAATGACTGCCATCAGAAGTGGTCCACATACTTACAACAGCTCCACCTCAACATCAAGTATAAAATAGGAAGTACCAACCAAGTTGTTGATTGCCTCAGCCGACCTCCATTCGCAACACTCACCACGGTGCTAGACTCTTGCAGCCATGAGACCTCTGGATGGCCCCACCTTTATGAGACAAACCCTGACTTCTCCACCACCTACCAAATGTTGGGAGAAAACTCAGTGGTCGTTGATTTCCATCTCCAGGACGGGTTTTTGTGCCATCTGGGCCATCTTTGCATTCCATCAAGTGAGCACGCGAAGCTGATCTAGGAATCTCACTACAGTCGGGTGGTAGGACACTTTGGCGTTGAAAAGACAGTGGCAATGCTACAAAAACATTTCTACTAGCTCAAACTTTGATAGGACGTTGGCAAGTATATCAGGTCTAGCACCGCCTACGCTATTTCCAAACCGACCACTAAGAAACAGGGCTTGTACACCCCTCTTCCTACTCCTAACAAGCTGTGGGGATCCATATCCATGGAATACATGTCAGGCCTCCCTTCCACCAAGAAAGGCAACGACTGCATTTTTGTGGTTGTTGATCGCTTTTTCGAGATGGTGATTATGGCCGCCTGCAAGAAGAACATCACTGCAGAGGCCACTACCAAGCTCTTCATTGAATGCGTGTGGGTACACTCTGAGATCTCAAAAACCATTGTCTCATATTGGGATAGTCGGTTCCTCAGCACATTCTGGTCGAGCCTCTAGTCACTATTGGATACCAAGCTCACCAAATCCACTACCTTCTAGCCCTAGACAAATGGCCAAACTGAGGTCGTCAATCAGATGATCGTACATATCCTACGCATGTACAATTCCAAGCACCCCTGCACATAGGATGAGAGTCTTCCCTATGTCCAACATAGCTACAATCGAGCCCTGCATATCTCAAATGGCCACAACCCCTTTCAAGTGGGGGTTGTTCTTCCAACCATTGGGCCCCATGGATGTTGCACTACCACTGACAAACACCTCAGCCGAATCGTCCCCTGCTCCACCAGAAGCTGACAAAGCCACTTGGTTCATTGAGAGGATCCATCAGATCTACCAACAATTTCAAGATATTTTACAGAAGTCCAATGCCAAGTACAAGCAACGCCATGATCAACACCAGGTGCCACATAAGCTTCAGGTGGGTGACAAAATTTGGTTGCACTTACAGAAAGAACACCTTATAGGGCCCCATTGGAAGCTTCACCCACTCTTGTATGGGCCATACAACATCACCAAGGCTATGGGTGATAATGATTTTGTGCTCAACGTTCCCCCTTTCCTTGGCCTACATCCAGTCTTCAACGTGGCTCTCCTTCGGCCATATTTCCCACCATTATTGGACACCTTAGAGATAGAAGAGAAGTTCACACCAACAAAACTCAACCCTAAATGCATGCAACAGGAATCCAATGATCATATTGTGGACAAACAGATCAAGGGCACCCGACAACAAAGGATCCAACTTTGTTGAGTTATCAAAGTAGGGCAACTCCTGCACCAAGGCAAGTGGCTCACTCAGGGCCAAATTCAATAGAAATTTCCTCATCTGATGGGGGAACTCAACGCAATGCAGACCATTGCTTCCTTAGGGGGGAGGAATGATCCATATGGATTTCGATGGCCTCCCACCTAAAACAACTGGTTCATTTTGGTTGTTTTCCAGTTTGGCAGTTTTGTTTTCTAGTTTTCAGGTCCCTAACTTGTGGGGCTGTTTTGAGGCCCTAAACAACATTTTTAGAGATCGGCACAGTTTTAGATTAGATCAAACCAAAATGTGTAGTCCTTGGATAGACCTTTCCAATGGTCTATCATGCGCCTAAAATGGAGATCGTATGCAAAAGTTATGACCTCGGGAAGTTGACCAACTAACTTACCCAAACAGGGCCCACATGACTTTTGGCGCTTCATCTCCTAGGGTAAGGTTTTTAGATTTATAGGGTTTTTGGCATTGCTGTTTATTGTAAAAAGGCATTCAGAGCCTCATTGTAATTATCTTCTTGCGAATGAGCGCAACCGTCACATCTCTTCTTAGAGATAATATGCCACCATTCCAGCAAGCTTGTTTTCCACTACATTTTACAGTTTCAGCTTATTTCCTTATTGAATAGAAAACTAGTTTTACTGTATCTCTGTTATTCTATGTTAAGCATCTTTTAATAATCTGTATTCATTTCATTCTGCTTAT
>SNQJ01S0011946.1:0-13905 GCA_010110895.2 Picea sitchensis
ATGCAAACGCCTATGAGATTGAGCTGCCAGATGATGTGGGCATATCGACCATATTCAATGTTTCAGACCTGTATCCTTACAGGAAATATGACACGGAGGGATCAGAAGATCAAGAGAATATTTAGTGGGAGAAACAAATGCCTATAGCAGAAAAACCATAGATGGAGAAGATTGTTGATCAAAGGATTGGCAAAAAGACCAGAAGGAATACCTATTTTGAATATCTGGTCAAGTGGAAGGGACACCCAATAGAAGATGCAAGTTGGGAAAATGAAGTTGTTATCCAGAAGCATGGAAAGTCGGTGCAGGAGCTCATGGACAAGAGTCCATGAATTTTTTCTTTTCAAGGGGAGTATGATGCAGGAGCATCATTGGCAAGCATGCAGAGCAGGACCACTCAGTGCATGAGAATATTTTTGGAATCTTAAAGCTTGCAGTCACAACGGATATTTTGAAGCACGCCTGAACTCAACGCCGGAAACATATTTGAAGCATGCTTGAACGATCACAAGCGAAGTGGGAGTTTCCACTCCTGCTCTGGAGTATGACTGAACTAATATAGCCATTTGGTTAGGTTTTTGGAGTAGATAAGTAGTTGGGGGAGAACCCTAAGATCCCTCTGAGATAAATAGAGGTTTTGTACGCCCAAATGAGGCTAACTACAACTTAGTAGGAGATTTCTGAATATAACAGAAGAAAATTGACCCTATGCATGGTGTGGACATTGTTTTTCAATTCTATGTTATTATGCTTTCATGAATCAATGAATGAATTTCGTTATGAGTAGATGGAACTGTGAATGTAAGGATAAGTTTCAATTGTTTCTCTTATGTTGAATTGGTGCAAGGTGTGCACACAGAACGCAAGGAGTGCGTTGACGGGATCTGTTTCGGTTCTGAAGCTCAGAAGAGATAGCACGAAACTTCCCTTTGCAAGGAGTGCAAAGAGACTGGTGTAAAACGTGCACATTCATCCAAAAGAATTCAAACCTTGTGTAAAGATATGGTGCAAGGAGTGCACAGATCCAAGATTCGACTAAGTTTCGAAGGGACTTTGTAAGAAGTTGAGAAATGAGAAAAGGAGAACACCAAGAGGGCAAGAGGAATTTCTCTTTGAGAAATCTTTCGAATCTAAGTTATTGAAATACCTAAAATGCAAGGAGTGTGTGGGAAGTTGAAGTCTTCACAAAACCAAGCTCACGAGGAATAACACTTTTCATAAGTGTTAACGAGATCCTAGATTCGAACTCGTCGGAGGAGAAAAAGTTCGAAACCTTTGAACACCTAAGAAAATATTCTAAGTTAGAGAAATCAGAAGCTCAGGAGGAGGAGCGATGTTGGTCGTTGGATTACAGCTCAAGGATCAACAACCGTCTTATTCAAGACAAGGTACGCGAGCTTCAAATCTTTGTACGCACAGGGGAGAGAACCCACTAAGATTTGAGACTTGAAACTTCTGAAGTCCGGAGTTCCAGATTTTCAAAGTGAAATCTTCGTCGTTCGATCATCTGAAGCAAACTGAGTCGTCAAATCATTATTGGTGAAATTATGGCATTGGATTGATCAATAGAATCTGAGACGTCAGATATCATGAGCTCGGGAGGAAGCGAGGTTGAAACTTGAGATTCCCGAAGCGCGAAGTGCCGGAGAGCCGAAGCGAATCTGGACCATTAGATCCAGAGAGATATGTGTCGGTGGGTCGTGAGATCTAGAGGAAGGGGAAGGCGGGGTGTTAAAACACCCAAATCTCAAAGATTCAAAGAGATGAGAGCCATCGATATGGAAGTGGACACCTTTCAGCAAATCGCGAGCTCCGGGGAAATTGTAGTGAGGTTTCAGTTTAAGAAATGAGATCGTTGAACCCCGAAGACTCGAAGACCCAAAGTGAATATGATTTGGAGGAGACATGGCGAAGATCTGAGAACTTTGGGTAAAGTCTCGAAGTGATCTGTAGCCTTCATATTTAGGGGATTCATGACGTGAATCCGTGCACTCTGGGTAAAGACCCGAAGTAAACCTCAGTCATTGATCCAAGGAGGACACACGTCAGAGGACTATAGCCTCTGGATAAAATTCATTAGAGAAAAAGCAAAGTTTGAAATTTGAAATCTCCAAAGTCCAGAGACCTGGAGGAGACCTCAATTGTTGATCAAGAAGAAGGTCGCAGGATGGTTGATCTGAGTTGTAAGTCCAAACACCCAAGGAAGAAGTTGGACCATTGATTGGATAGGATAGGTGTCTACAGGTCGCCAACTCTGGGATATTGGAGTATGGAAGAAAGCGAGGTTTGAGATTTCAAAACCCCGGAGTTTGGAATCGTGGAGATCGAAACCATTGATTAAAAGGGGACAGATCTGGTTCGTACATTGGGAAGGGAATATCTAAACCATCAGTTCAAAAGGCATTGTCAATATCATGATATCGATGGTCACCTCACATTGCGGGGATAGGAGTTGCGTAGACATTAAAATACTGAGGGTGGGCCACAATCCAAACCATGGTTTATCCTAGAGGAAACGTGGAGGCTCAGGGAAAATTGTGGTCCAAAGAGAAGTTTGATCCCAAACTACTTTTGGCCTCACCCACAATAGCGTGGTCATGTGAGGTCGTCACCCAAGGTCACATCTGAGGAGGATCCAAGAGAAAAGGTGTTAACACCCGATACTCTGAGATTTTCACAGAGCGCGAAAGGGAATGTCATGGGTGTTGTGAAGCCTGCGCAGGAAACCGAGAGGAGATGTTCTTAACACAAAATGAGACCAATATGGTTTTAGAGATTCACCCGACTCTAGACACAAAGATCCTGACCGGGAGGTCACGTAGCCCCTGAGACAGAAGGGGGTCTGCACCAAGTGGTATCAGAGCAGAAGTTTTTCTCACAGATAGCAAGCAAAGGAGAGGAGACAAAAAGAACTCAAAGTTGTACTCTGTGTGTGACAGATAGTCAATGCAATGCCACCAAGGAGACGAGTGGAACCACCTTTGGCCAATCTGGTTGTGGAAAGGGATATGTGATAACTTCGTGCAATATTAGAGGCAATGGAGGTAGCGCATAAAAGAGCACCTGATGCTGGAGACATCGCCGATCCAGAGAGCGAATAATTTGTGGGCGAAAATGTTGCCGAAGAAGCTGTAGGAGAGGATGTTGTCGAATAACGCTTGCTAAGAACAGTTTCTAGATTGGGAGGCAGAGCCAAGATAGAGGTCCCAATGTATGAAGAAAATTTACATGTTGAAGAGATGATGGATTGGATAAGATCCATGGACAAACACTTCGAATATCAAGAGTTCGATGAAGAGAAAAGAGTGAAACATGTTGTCACGAGTCTAAAAGGACATGCAACACTGTGGTGGGATGAACTGCAGGCTAAGAGGAGAAGAAAAGGAAAACAAAAGATAAAGAATTGGGATAGAATGGTAGTCAAGCTGAAGGATAAGTTCATGCCCAAATATTATCAAATCAATCTTTTCAGGAAGATGCAAAACCTAAGACAGAAGGGGATGACAGTTAAGGAGTACACATAAGAGTTCTATAGGTTGAACATCAAAACTGGGAAAACGGAGAAAGATGAAGAAAAAATTTCCAATATATATAAATGTCCTGAGATATGAAATCCAAGATGGTCTCATCATGATTTCAGTAAGGACAGTGGAGGATGCTTATTAGTTTTCACTAAAAGCAGAGGAGAAGTTGGCCAGGAAACAAAGCCAACGACGAAGAGGTAAATCCCAACCCCAAACAAAAGCAAGGGAGTTACCCATGACAAGGCACATAAGTCTAAGGATGAGACTGAGAAACTGCACAGTCACTCAAAAAGAGGAGGAATTTCCCAAGGAAGACAAGGTGGTGGAATAATTTCTTCTAGAGGAAGAGAAGGAGGAGGAGGAGGAGAAGTAAGATGCTATGTGTGTGGAAAGACATGGCACATGTCTTGGGAATGTCCCGAGAAAAAGAAAGAAGTGGGAGGTGAAGATCACATTTCAGAATCAATGAGAGGGAATGTTTAAGCAGAAGGAGCAGAGGATGGAAGATCCCTAATGCTGAGGAAGGTCCTCTTAAAACCAGAGGCAGAGGTTGAAAATCCAGTGCAGAGGAACAGTCTCTTCAGGACAGCTTGCAATACTAAAGACAGTGGGATCATTGATAACTTAGTATCCACAGAGATGGTGGATAAATTGGAGTTGGAGATAACTGCACATCCGAATCCATACAAAGTCTCATGGTTGTAGAAAGGTGATCCGAAAATATCTTTTAATGACTGTGGTTGAGTTTTTAATTGCATGTGATTATTAACAATTTAAGAAGATAATGAAAGAGGATGAATATGAGAGAATATATGATAGCCATAATACAAAATACAGATCTGAATTGAATCAATAAGAATATCAAACCATAACAAGAGAAGTGATAATGGAGTTCGGCACAAAATTGCCTACGTCTCCAGGCCTTTGTCTCAGTGGGGGAGGCTTCTTTACTAATTATTCAATGTTTGCAAAGTAAAGAAAAAGTACATCAAATTGATCTCATACTGGTCTCACTGTTTGTTTCTCGACGTCAGAAATCCAACACAACTGACTGCACTGAAAAAGACTGAGTGTAGCTCCCAGAAATGGCTCGCAAGCATTTGCTCCTCAACAGCTTCCCTACATAAAAATAGATTTGGCTTGGCTTTGCTTCAGCATAACTCTGATCTAACTATTCTCCATGGCCTCAAACAGGCTTGGTTTTGATAGATCTAAAGTTGGTTATCATTCCCCAACTTCCTCCCAAAATCTGGCCTCCAAAAATGCCCAATATCTCCCAAAAATGGGTCAAATCCTCCATTAACACGCTTAAAAATCATAAATATCTACTAAACATAGGTAAAAAACCCACTCTATAACCAAAAATTAAAAAATACACAGAGTATCCCCTAAGGATGGGCGTGCGCCTTGGCTCTTGGTCTTTATGCGCATGCATAGGATCAAAGGCGAAAAGAAGGGTGCCTTAGATGGGCTAAGCCCCTTTTGGAGCATGCCCCCCTGGTCTTATGGGATATCCCCTGATCCTTAGGTTGGTGCTTATCCATTTGAGTGTGTGCATGAGGAGGAGCCTCCCCTTTGCTGGTTTGAGGTCGTATGCAATGTTTAGACCATGGGTTGGGGCTTAGCCTCAGCCCCCTTTTGCCTCATTGTAACTTTATTTCACTTTATTTACAATAAAGTGAGCTGGGTATTACAAGAATCACAAGAGTGAATTGGTAATAGGGACTTTGCCAAGATTTGGGCTGGTCCAAGAGGTCATGGAATCGACCCCCATGGACTCCAAATAAACTTTGTCCACCAACCATTAACCAATATCATGGTGCCACATGGCAACCCATGACTGGACCACGTGGCACCCAACAATTTGCAAAACAAATACCACTTGTCAACTGTTGGGTGAATTCCTGTCACTGACCAGTCACCTTCTATCAGGCTACCACTTGTCTCCAACTGCTTCTGCCATGTCAACATTGTTGATGTCATGTTGATGTCAGCATTTGACCAGACCTATTGACTTTTTCCCTGTTTGGGAAATCGGTTAGAGTGAGATAACTCTCGCATATGGTGCCAGTTTGAGAAAGTGATTATGTGGTCAGAATCAACGCGAAGATTTGGTCGCAATGGAATTAGTTTCGTCTGATTCTGAGAACTTTCATTTTTGAGCCTTTTTTAGCCATGTCAGGCTCCTGGATCTGATTTTGGATCAAAAGGAAACCAGGTAATGGTTACTAAATGATGCTTGGTTGAATTTAAGATAGGAGTATATAGAGATGAAATTATATGTGATGTGATTCCCATGTATGTATGCAATATTTTGTTGGGAAGACAATGGCAGTTTGACAAGAATGTCATTCATGATGGGAGGAAGAATACATACACCTTGGAGAAGAATGGTAGAACACACATGTTGTTGCCAATAGAGGAGAATAAGGTGAAAGAGGAATCCAACACAAGCATACTTCTCATGAGTAGGAAGGAACTCCTAAAAGAAGTAAGAAATAATAGGAGATGCAGTTCACCATGGTGAGGAAACCCAAAGTTATCCTTACAAGTACTTCGATGGATGATTTTCCTGAAGAAGTTCATGAATTGATGGATAATTTTTTCTGACATAATGGTGGATGAGTTGCCTAACTCATTTCTACCCATCAGGAGTATCAACCACCATATTGACTTGATACCAGGAGCAAGTCTGCCAAACAAAGAAGCATACAGATTGACACCTCGAGAGAATGAGGAGGTGAAGAACCAAGTCCAGGAACTGTTAGACAAGGGTTCGATCAGAGAGAGATTGAGTCCATGCACAGTACCAACTGTGTTGAGTCCAAAGAAGGATGGAGGATGGAGAATTTGTGTAGACTCAAGATCCATTAACAATATCACCATCAGGTATAGATTTCCTTTACCAATAATGGACGATTTAATGGATTGTTTAAGTGAGGAAAATTTATTTTCCAAAATAGATTTGAAAATTGGATATCACCATATTAGAATGAGAGAAGGCGATGAGTGGAAGACAACCTTTAATACAAATGAAGGTTTGTATGAGTGGCTTTTTATGCCATTTGTATTAGCAAATGCCCCAAGTACTTTTATGAGGTTGATGAATGAAATACTGAAAGATTTCATTGGAAAATTTGTAGTTGTATATCTGGATGATATACTGATATTTAGAAGGACTAAAGAGGAGCATTTGAGGCACCTGACACTAGTGATGAGAAGATTACAGCAGGAGAATTTGTTGATAAATCTGAAGAAGTCCTATTTTATGAAGACATTGCGCATTTACTTGGGTTTTGTGATCTCTTCAAATGAACCGAAGATAGATCCATAGAAGGTGAAAGCAATCAAAGATTGGTCGTCACCAAGGAGTATGTTTGAAGTAAGGAGCCTCCATGGATTAGCAAGATTCTATAGGAAGTTCATCAGAGACTAGTGGAATTTGTGCACCAGTGATGGATACAGTGAAGAAGAAGCACAAGTATTTGAAATGGACAAAGGAGGCCGAGAGGAGCTTCAATATACTGAAGGAGAAAATAACAGAACGACCAATTCTGGTCTTGCTGAATTTTGAAAAGACATTTTAGGTGAGATGTGATGCAAGTGGAGTTACAATAGGAGCAGTTTTGAGTCAGGATAATAGACATGTTGCCTATTTTAGTGAGAAGTTGAATGAGACCAAGAGAAAATACTCCACGTATGATAAGGACTTTTATGCCATAATTCAAGCCTTGAAGAAGTGGAGACATTACCTTGTCCCACAAGAATTTTTCTTGTATAGCGATAACCACGCTTTACAATTCATAACCAGACAGGAAAAATTGAATCAAAGACATGCAAAATGGGTTGAGTCTATGAAGAATTTTACTTTTGTCATAAAACATATTGTTGGGAATGCTAACAAAGTTGTTGATGCATTAAGCAGGAGATGTTTGATTCTGTAGGAATTTCATGTGAAGAACTTGGGGTTTGAACACCTTAAGGACATGTATTGTGATGATACAGATTTTAGGGAAGCATATGAAGCATGTGCAAATCCTGTTCTGAGAGACAGAAGCATTGTCTCGTACAGAGACACAAAATTTGTTGGTCACTTTTGGAGAACACTGTGGAAGAAGTTGGGGAAAGATTTGTCCTTCAACTCAGATTATCACCCTTAGACAGATGGACAGGTTGAGGTGGTAAGTAGAATTTTGGGAAAATTATCGAGGAGTCTGGTTACTAAGCATCATAATCAATGGGATCAGATTCTTCCCCAATTAGAATTTGCATACAATGACTCACTGAACAGGAGCACTGGAAAGAGCCCATTCCAAATATTGTATGGAATGCAACCCGAGGGAGTATATGAGTTGAGAGACTTGGAAATGAGTGAGATCTTGAGCGCTGGAGAAGAATATTTTGTTGCAGAAATGTAGAGGCTCCATAGCCATATCAGAGGCTAGTTGCAGATTTATAACCAGGAGTACAAGTGCACAGCTTATCAACATCACAGAGAACTTCAATTTGAAGTAGGAGATCAGGTTCTGGAACATCTCAGGAAAGAAAGGTTCCCTAGGGGAACCTGTAACAATTTAAAGATGAATAAGATAAGACCATGTAATATCATGAGGAAGTTTGATGCAAATGCCTATGAGATTGAGTTGTCAGATGATGTGGGCATATCACGCATATTCAATGTTTAAGACATGTATCCTTAGAGGAAAGATGACATGGAGGGATCGGAAGATCAAGAGAAGATTAAGTGGGAGAAACAAATGCCTATAGCATAAAAATCACTGATGGAGAAGATTGTTGATCAGAGGATTGGCACGAATACCAGAAGGAAGCCTTATTTTGAATATCTGGTCAAGTGGAAGGGACACCCAATAGAAGATGCCAATTGGGAAAATGAAGTTGCTATCCAGAAGCATGGAAATTCGGTGCAGGAGCTAATGGAAAGGAGTCCATGAATTTTTTTGTCAAGGGGAGTATGATGCAGGAGCATCATTGGCAATCACACGGAGCAGGACCACTCAGTGCATGAGAATATTTTTAGAATCTCAATGTTGGCAGTTGCAGTGGATATTTTGAATCACGCCTAAACTCAGCGTCAGAAAAATCTTTGAATCACGCTTGAACGATCGTGAGAGAAGTGGGAGTTTCCACTCTTGCTCTGGAGTATCACTGAATTAAGATAGCCATTAGGTTAGGTTTTTGGAGTAGACAAGTAGTCGAGGGGGAACCCTAAGAGCCCTCTAAGATAAATAGAGGTTTTGTATGCCTAAATGAGGCTAGTTGCAAGTTAGTAAGATATTTCTAAGTTTTTGGTTTTTGTTTTGATCATAGTTGTAGCCATTTTCACTTATGAATATAACAGAGGAAAATTGACCCAATGCATGGTGTGGACATTGTTTTGCAATTCTTTGTTATTATTCTTTCATGAGTGAATGGATGAATGAATTTCATTATGAGTAGATGGAACTGTGAATGTAAGGATAAGTTTCAATTGTTTCTTGTCTTTTGAAGTGGTGCAAGGTGTGCAAACAGAATGAAAGGAGTGTGTTGATGGGATTTGTTTTGGTTCCGAAGCTCAAAAGAGATAGCACGAAACTTCCCTTTGCAAGGAGTGCAAAGAGACTGGTGAAAAATGTGCATAGTCGTCCGCAAGAATTCAAACCTTGCGTAAAGATCTGGTGCAAGGAGTGCACAGATCCGAGATTCGACTAAGTGTTGAAGGGACTTTGTAAGAAGTCAAGAAACGAGAAAAGGAGAGAACTAAGAGGGCAAGAGGAATTTATCTTTGAGAAATCCTTCAAATCTGAGTTATAGAAATACCTGAAACGCAAGGAGTGTGTGGGAAGTCGAAGCCTTCACAAAACCAAGCTCATGAGGAATAACACTTTTCATAAGTGTTAACGAAATCCAAGAGTCGAACTCGTCGAAGGAAAAAAGGTTCGAAACCTTTGAACACCTAAGAAAATATTATAAGTTAGAGAAATCATAAGCTCAAGAGGAGGAGCGATGTTGGCCAATGGATTACAGCGCAAGGATCAACAACCATCTGATTCAAGACAAGGTACGCGATCTTTAATGCTTCATACGGATAGGGGAGAGAACCCACAAAGATTTGAGACTTGAAACTTTCAAAGTCCGGAGTTCCATATTTCCGAAGTGAAATTTCCGTCGTTCGATCATCTAAAGTAGACTGAGCCGTCAGATCCTATGAGGTGAACGTCCGGCATTGGATCGATCAAGCGAATATGAGATTTCTGATATTGTGAGCTCGGGAGGAAGCGAGGTTGAAACTTGAGATTCCCTAAGCACGAAGTGTCAGAGAGCTGAAGTGAATCTGGACCGTTAGATACAGAGGGATACATGTCGACGGGTCATGAGATCTAGAGGAAGGTGAAGGCAGAGTGTTGAAGTGGACACATGTCAGTAGATTGTGAGCTCCAGGTAAATTGTAGCGAGGTTTCAGTTTGAGAAATTAGATCGTCGAACCTCGAAGACCCGAAGTGAATCTGAACCATTGGATCTGGAGGAGACGTGGCGAATATATGAGAACTCCAGGTAAAGTCCCGAAGAGATCTATAGCTGTCATATTCAGGGGAGACGTGGCGTGAATCTGTGCACTCTGGGTAAATACCTAAAGTAAACCTTAGTCATTGATTCGAGGAGGACACATGTAAGAGGACTATAGCCTCCAGATAAAATTCATTGGAGAAAAAGCGAAGTTTGCAATTTCAAATCTTTGGAGTCTGGAGACCCGGAGAATACCTCAACCGTTGATCGAGAAGAAGGTCTTAGGACCGTTGATCTGAGTTGAAACGCCAAACACCCAAGGCAAACGTTGGACCGTTGATTCGGCGGGACATTTATATGCATATCGCCAGCTCTAGGATATTGGAGTACGAAATAAAGCGAGGTTTGAGATTTCAAAACCCAAGAGTCCAAAATCGCGAAGGAGATCACAATATTTGATTAAAAGGGGACAAATCTGGTCCATAGATTGGGAAGCGCAGATCTGAACCGTCAGTTAAAAAGTCACCATCAATATCATGAGATTGACTATCACCTCGCATTGCAGGGATAGGATTTTCACGGAATTTCAAATACTAAGGGAATACCGCAATCCAAACCATGGTTTCATCTAGAGGACACGTGGAGGCTCAGGGAGAATTGTGGGTCGAAGAGTAGTTTGATCCCAAACTGCTTGTTGTCGCACCCACAATCACCTGGTCATGTGAGGTCATCACCCAAGGTCACATCTGAGGAGGGGCTGAGAGAAAAGGTGCTAACGCCCGATACTCTGATATTTTCACAGAGCGTGAAAGGGAAGGTCGCGAGTGTTGTGAAGCCTACACAGGAAGCTGAGAGGACCTGTGGTTAACATAGAATGAGACCAGTACGGTTTCAGAGAATCACCTGACTCCAAACTCAAAGATCCTAACCAGGAGGTCATGCAGCCCCTAAGACAGAAGGGGCTCTGCAACAAGTAATAAAGAAGACGAAGCAGTTGGTGGACGTAGCCCCACACTAGGGTGAACCACGTATATCTTGTGTCTTTGATGTTCTTTGTGTTATTTTGTGTTTGTCAATTATCTTCTTAGTGCTTTTGTTATTATGTATGATGGATAGATCTGATGTTGCTTAGTACTTTACTTGTGCTAGATGAATGAATTTTAATCTAACTATGTGTTGTGTGCTAAGTGATTGATGTGTTTACTCTTTGTTGTTACTGCGTTGATCCATATTAGATTTTATTCTGCAATGTTAATAAAATATAATGAACTAATACATATCATATTCTAAGTGTTATTAAATTACTTTGCAAAGTGTTATAATCACATATCTGTGTCCCATATTGGTTACAGACACCTTAGTCATGTAACCCCCCTGCCTCTACCTCGGGTGAGACTTCGCCTGCTTCGTAGGTGTTGCTGAAAGGGACAGTAGTTAGGGTTTTGTTGGTGTGTTTTTGAAGCATTGAACCTTGGGTTTGCCCCTGTGCCAACAATTGTCCACATATAATCGTCAGTTGTTAGAGTTGACTTTGTCAAATATTTTTAGTGTAGTCAATTCAACAAGGATGCTTGACCTGACTATCCATGCGTCCAAGTCATATTCGATTGTTGGAATGTTCAATCCAACACCTAACTATATTTTGTTCTTGGTTGATTGTCCAACTGACATACTTGTCGACTACTCAACCAACTGATGTAGAGATCTGGTCGATAGTCTGACTGACTATATCCATATATAGGTTGACCTCCCAACCGATTGAATCCAGGAGAATTGTGATGAACCATTAGTGTTTGATGTTCCAACATATATGTGCACATTTTAAGAAAATCCTAGCAAGAATATCAATTTTGAGGTGTGCAGAAGAGATTTGAGGTGTGCAAGAGAAGTTGGAGAATATTCTTGGGGTCTAAAGGTGTGCAAGAGGATTTTTCTTAGATTTTTAAGGGTACTCTATGAAGGACTAAGGTTTATGATGTTTCAAAGTGATTTGTTTTGAGATTTGATGTTGTAGTATGAGATTATATTCTAGGAATGATTCTACGAGGTTCACTAGGGAATGAAGGCTAAATATGACTAGGATTTGAATCTATGTCTAGGGTATGAAGCAAAGAGAGGCATTGGAGCATGAAAGTTAAGGGTATGATTATGTTATAAAATACATGAAGTATGAATCATGCAGGTGAAGTTAGAAGTACTATGTGTATGAAGATATTAGGTTGGTGCCTATACAGGTCTTAGTAAGTTGGTGCTCAGCTGAGGAGATTGGTGTCCCTAGTAAGTTGGTGCCTACACACTATCTTATTGAGTTGGTACTCAGTTAAGGATATTGGAGTGTTTATTAGGTTGGTTCCTACAATCTTTGTAAAATTTGGTTGGTGCCTACAGACATTTATAAAGATATTTTTTTGTGGTTTTCTCCCACAAGGGTTTCCATGTTAAATTGTGTATATTGTGATTTCAGTTATGTGTGCTAATAAATTATTAATGGATGGTTAAATAAAGTGAAATGTACCTTATAATGATTCACACCCCTCTCAATATAAGCATAAGTTCAACAATAATATGTGAGTATGTGCATTGAATGACAAATCAAATAATACATTGCAGGCTATAGAAGGAGAAGGACAATACAATGGAGGGCTATGACTCCACACAAGGGGAATGAAAGGGGACTTAGGGGGCTCAAGGGGTACAAACAAATATAATACCAATGTTCTTTGGCCCCATGGGAAAGAAGAACTTGACAAATTCTTCCAACACCTAAACAATATCTCAAACGACATAAAATTCACAATGGAACTTGAGGAAAACTGTAACATACATTTTCTAGACGTTCTAATTAATAGGAAACACGATGGAAGCTTAGGGAACATTTTTTATAGGAAGAAGAACCACACAAAGAACTATCTACATGCAAACTCCCATCACCACCTGTTGACGGGCGATATTGAACGCTCACCAACTGGAAGAGTGGATCCGGTCTGGGGTTGTCTAAATAACCCAAGCCATTTGGGATGATCCACCCTGACGGGTTTAGCGGCTCTGTTATCCGATCTAAGTCCTAGGAAAACGAAATAAAACTACACTACGAAACTAATCTAAATGAAAACAATAACTAAATCAAACTAAAAACAAAACTGACATATATATATATATATATATATACAATCTATTGTCTAATAATATACAATAATAATCCTATGAAATCAAATGTTCAATTATCAACAGGATCAGATCCAATTACAAATATACAATATTTACAGATTACAGATTTAAATGAAAACCTGCAAAAATCATTTGTAAACTGTCCTAAGACAACAAAACTATTGTTTTTTGACTTTTTATAATTTTATGAGAAAGAAATTAAATAAAAACTATATAAGCTAAGCAACTAAAATAATAACTCTAACTATAAATCTGAACTATATATATATATATATATATATATATATATATATATATATCTAAACTACTTAAATAACACTAATAAATTAACTATTAAAGAACAAATAGCAAACTAACCTGAAGTAACGCTTCAGGTTTGTCCTGTATGCAATAATTGATTAAGTTGTTTGGTGGGAGGAAACCCGCACCAGATTCTCCACAAGCTTCTTGTAAACAGCAAGCAGTTGTGCTCTTCAAATATAAATGACAGGACAAACAAGACATAAAAAATTACAGCAATCTTATAATTAACAAATCATCACATTTAAATAAATATGTGTGCAAAAATTTGTACAAAATGATTCATTTAACGAAGCAGATAAACCTTTAATTCATTAAATTGAAACAAAGTGATTGTTGTACTTTAAAATCACATAAACCAAATCACATCAACCTGCAACGAATTACGATAGCTAAAGTAGTCGATAAT
>SNQJ01S0011946.1:28725-44368 GCA_010110895.2 Picea sitchensis
ACTGATCCAGATTTTATGAGCAGAAAGAAATGAATAAAGATTATTAACAGGTGCTTAACAAAAAATAACAGAGATACAGTAAAACCAATTTTCTATTCAATAATGAAATAAGCTAAAAACTGTAAAATGCAGCGGAAACAAGCTTGCTGGAATGGTGGTGGCTTATCTCTGAGAAGAGATGTGACAATTGCACTCATTCGCAAGAAGATGATTACAATGAGTCTCTAAAGGAATTTTTACAATAAGGAGGAATTTCAAAAACCCTAGATATCCAAAAACCTAACCCTAGGAGATGAAGCGCCAAAAGTCATGTGGGCCCCGTTTGGGTAAGTTAGTACATCGACTTCTCGGGGTCGTAACTTTTGCATACGATCTTTGTTTTAGGCATATAATATCCCATTGGAAAGGTATCGTAAAGGAGATTCATTTTAGGTGCACTATCAAAGGAAATTCCATATTGCAAACCTTTTTTCCCAAAAAAATATCGTTTAGGGCCTCAAAACGGCTTCGGAAGTGAAAACTGCTAAAAATAGTAAATTACCAAAATTGTCAGAAAATTGTTTTGAGCCAGTTGGATAAGGTGGGTGGCCACTGATATCCATATGGATCATCATCGTCGATTTTCATTGATTGATTTTTGTTGTTATTACTTTCCTGCTAAAAAAAAAAAAATCACTTGTTATGCAGCGCATGTTGTCGTAATGATGGGGGTCGTTACAGAATGGTGGTAATAATAATAATAATAATGCATTATAGGATACAAAAGGAGAAGAGCATAAGAATGGGGGGCTATGATTCCACAATAGGGGAAAGCAAGAGGACATAGGGGGATAAAGAAAGATAATTTTATTTTATTGATAAGCCTAACTTCTAAACCTTGCTTAATTAGTATTCATTAATCCTTGGGATTAGTGAAAAGAGAGGAAAAACATGTAATTTCCATGTATACACGTGTTTTCCACTCACATGCACTTCTACCTATGTCCTTTTCGGTCATGTGAGTGAGAGAGAGTTCGAAGGTTTTGGGGGGAGAGTTTGAATTTTTTGGAGGGTAGTTTGAATTAACTAAGAGTATGAATTATCAAGGGTTTCAAAGTACCTAGGATCGAGTTACTAATGTATTTGAAGCTCCATTTTGGTTCAAATATTCATGTGTTCAAGTTACAATTTAATGGCAGAATTCAAATTATCAAATTTGGGAAAGCTTGAATTGTCATCCTATTGGGGGAATTAGAGAGATTACTCCCTAAGCTAGAATGACCATAGATATACTGTAGACAAGTTATGGAAAGATAAAACCATGAATTATGAGATAATTGTGACTATATGGAATGATAATTATTGTCATTAAGGAAATTTTGTACTTTTGATAATCCTTGAAATCCCAATAGTGATATTTTAGGTCTATCATGTGCTAGATCCCTAGAAGGAAGTGGGATAGCCTATGGAATTATTGAGAATAGAAGAGGATACCATTCCTTGGGTTGTGCAGGCTGATGGGGAAAGAGGGTTGTGGATTGGACTATTATAGGTGTAAATATTAAACTTGAACATGGGAATTTGGCAATGAGAAGAGAATTATAGCCATTCATAGGAAAAAGTTTCCATTGTGGATTCATAACTGCATCTCAAGGGTGGCCTCTATTGTATATAGAATTGGTGCAACAAGGAACCTATGGTTGGGTGGAACATCCTTCTTATGCAACTAGTTGGTGGACAATTTCTACACATATAAGTGTTCATGAATGTATTTGTGAATTGTGTTGAATCAATGTTGTTTATGTGATGGACTTTATTACTTTATAGTTTGTTTAGTCATGTTTGCATGTGTAATCCTGCAATTATAATTTATGGTGCCATTATGACTGAATGATTGATTATTCTTGCATCAATCTGCATTGTTATGTCTTCCTATGTTAATTAATTAATAACAGGATCGTGGAAAGGTGTACAACTTCTTCTACTATTTTATTGAGTTTTAGAATGGTGTAATAATATGCTTTTATAGTGTAGAATTTTCTCATGTATGAGCAATCTATATTATTTTGTTTGTCTCATGAATTGTTTATTTATAGCTATAAGCATCGTAATGTTATTTAGGTTTATGTTTTTATTCCCATGGTAAATTCCTTGCTAAAGGTAAAAACAATGATATATTTGGTGTTATGTTTATCCCCTTGGTTTTGTTAGATTGGCTCGAGCCTTAGTCTACATTTCACATATTAAAGTAGCTACATTTCACTTATTTCATTTTAGAAAAATTTGAATGGTGGATTGGGCCACAACTGATAAAACCACAACCAATAAAGGTTCTCGGGCCATAATCTAGATTGATTCGCTATTCCAAATAGTGTAATGTCTAATTGGGAATTTTCATTGGAGAGAACCCTTATTAATTGCACAAGGCCATCCAACACTACCAATATAATTATTGATAGAAGAGGGTCATCATTGTATGGTTGATAGAGATAATCTGCATAGTATATTTTCACAACATAATTCATGTTATACTCTTTTTTGTACTAGTTCTAAACCTGAACAAGTTTTTGAAGATATGACTATTAATTTCAAGAATCCTAGTTTTGTAGAACCTGAACCATTATATGATGTTCCTAATCAATAATTTAATGAGTCTCATTTAATTACAAAGGAATTTACTTAAAAGATTGGTGAGTTTTCCATTGTTTCCTTATTACCTAGATGAAAATGAACTAATAAGATTGTTGTCTAGACTAATTGAGAGACCATTGTTGAAATTGTAAAAGACTTAATTGATCTCACACTTAAAAAAATTCCATAGCTTTTGAATGCAATCCCAACATCTCCTCCATTTTCATCTTCCCATTATTCAAATTCTATAGACCCATATTTAGATTCATATTTTTCCAAAAGATCTTGTGAAATTATTAAACATCTTATTAATACCTAAATAGAAATAAATCAACCTCAATTATCTGCTTGGAGAGCACAATATGCCCTTAATTTGGTAGGATGACTCCATGATCTTCCCAAACACACAGAATGCATCCTCCCAATGTTTGACCTAGATAAATGAGGCTCACTAGAAGGCCACATTAAAAAAATGTATGTGGCTATTCAATTACTAAATGTGGAACAAGAAGATGTGGTGTGCATACTTTTTCCTTATACTTTTGAGAACAAAGCTTCCATGTGGTATTTCAATCTACCTATAGGATTTATTACTAATTGAAATGAATTTTAAAAAACATGTTCTTTTGAAATAAGTAATAACAATTAAGATGCATAAAAAACAAGACGAGTTGCAGAGCAGTTAGTCCATGTCTTTGGGGCAGTGTTGTCATTGCTCGAGTGTCTAGGTGAAGTATGCATTGGAATTTTCGAGTGACTAGGTGAAGTGTGCATTGGATTTTCCATGGCATTGCGGTCTGCAGAAGCAAGGAGCTTAACAAAATCAAACATTAATTTATATTTAACCAAAACATTTTAATCCCAACCCTCAATATTTATTATGCATACACTATTTTTTGTTCCTTATTTTTTTGAAGGTGTAATATCAACCAAAACATTTTAAAGTTGGCAGAATTGGACTTCAATATTCTCCGAAGCAGATAACAGACATAAATACAACTTATCTCCATGTGGGTCTTATCATTCCCTTATATTATGTTAGATGAAGAGATTGGGATTGATAGTCTTCAGATTTGGGAGATATTAGAGATGACCTAATTCCGCAATATTATTATTACGGCATATGTGGTTGAGAGACTCGGGTATAGTGCAGTGGAATTGGTATTATTATATGTGCATAGGTATTTGAAAGACTTGGGTATAGTGCAGTGGAATTGTTATTGGAAGCGTTCTGCAGTATTATTAATACATGCATAGGTGGTTGAGAAACTCGGGTATAGTGCACTTAAATTTCTATGGGAAGAGTCACGTGGAACTGCATTTTATGGTAGTTATAGGGTTGTTCGAGCCGAAGTTTTCTGTGAGCGGAATTTCCTTCACAAAACTTGGTACAATGATGACAATCATAGATGACCTCTATGATACTCACGGAAAGTTGAATGAATTCGATGAACTCAAAATTTTTACAAAGGTAGTGAGAGTGTAAATTCAAATCATAGATATTTTTCAAAAATTAGCAATTAATATATTCATACTTTGAAGATGTGTTGTAAATGTGTATATTGAGCAAAAAAAAAATGTATTATAAATTTGGTGTTATGATTGAAATGTCCAAGCTATTTTATAAGTTGTGGTTATCTTATTTAACTTTTGTTTTGTTATTCATTTTTTGAATATAGATTTGATAAATTATAATTATCTTATCTTTGTAAAATTAATTGCAACTAATTTTAACCATACAAATGAGCCTTAGATCAAAGATTATTTTAACCAATAATTTTAAGCAGGATTTCCAATTTTTTTCTCTATTAAATCAAAGATTATTTTAACCAATAGTTTTGAGGAGAACTTCCAATAATTTTAACCAGTATATGATTACTATTTAGTTATGATAATAGTGGTTGAATAATCTTTAATCTAATAGTAATCAAAACTACTCTTGGTTGGTTAAAGAAGTATTTTAATCATATACTGATTACTATTTGGTTAAAGAAGCATTTTAACCAAATAGTTAAAGAAGTAGTGGTTGAATATTATACTTTTGCTTATCATATGCATCTATTTCCATGTTTGAAAGAAGTAGTGGTTGAGTATTATATGTTTGTTTATCATGTACATCTATTTCCAAGTTTGAACACAAGAACGTGGAAAAAGAAATGTTGAGTTTGGTAGAAAATCATGAAACTTGGGACACTAAGATTACTCATAAGAAATTCATTGCTTTTCCCTAACCACCTTTTAAAACAAATACTAAGCTACAAGATAAAGACCCCAGTGGCACGAAAAGTGTTATACGTTTGGCTAAGAATGTTCAAATGAGATTATGGATCTAAAAACGAACTTTGGAGAAGGTGCCTCTAACCCAAGACACGAGGGGGCTTGGGAGAGGTACCTAGGGTGGGTGCTTGGGAGGGGTACGTGGGCTAAAGTGGTTTGGGGTGCAATTCTAACGGGGCAGGCGTAGATGGGGGGTGATTCCTTAAATCAAGTTTTTTCTGAATAATTTTTTTTGTGTGTGTGTGAATGAGTATGTTTTGTTTTTATTTTTATATTTGTTTTTTTAAGTTAAAAATAAAAATAAAAGATGGTTTGTTATGTGAATTTTTTTAATACTTAAATTGTTTCTTTTATTAATTTTTTTTTAAATAATTTTTATTTTATTTTTTAGTTATGTTTTTTTAATTGTGTTTTTATTTAAAATGTTTATGTTTTTTTTCTTTTTCTTATATATATGATTTTTCTATTTTAGAGTTTTCTTCTTTTTTTTCTTCCTTTTCATTTTTTTTTTTTTTTCATTTTTCAGTGTTTTATTTATTTTTTATGGTTTTGTTTGCAAGAGTGTTGGGATTTTAGGTTATATTTTTAAAAATGTTGTAGTTTAGCACAGGAAAAAAAGAGGGTGCACTGATTATTTTTTATTCGAAGAAGTTATTGATATCATTTTTTTTTATTCAAGGGTTGATTTTAAGATTTTGGTTGCAAGGATACCAATTATCCAGGTCATAATTTCAAAAAAAAATGTACTTTTAGTTTCTATAAAAAAATAAAAAATAAAAGGGGGTGTGCTACTAGGAGCACCACTTTTTAATCCAATGGTTGATTTTAAGATTTTGGTTATAATAATATTGATTGTTAAGTCCACAGATTCAAAAAAGTTGTGATTGTAACATCGAAAATAATAATAATTTAATAATAATAATAATAATAATTGGTGTTGTTGTTAGCACCACTTTTGATTTAGGGGTTGATTTCAAGATTTTTGTTGGCAATATTAGGAGACTATTAACACCATGATTGCAAAATATGGTAATTTTAAACCCCCCAAAATAGTGTTATCAGTATCACTACTTTTTAAAACAGAGTAAAATAAACCACTAAATACAACCTCTAAAACAATGAGAATTCTAGAGATTTCTCATCAAGTTGATAATTGTATTTATTGACATGTACAAACTCAGAAACTTTCATATACATAAACGACTTATGAGACCATAACTTCTAACTCATGACAAGATTATAAATTCTTTTAAACTTCAAATATCTTACTACTTGGACTTCAACCTCACATTTCAACACTCGAGTTTCAACCTTACATTTCAACACTCTTAACCTAACATATAGAACAAAGATAAATTTCAAACCTAAAACACCATGACATGTGATATCTTATGACTTTACCTTAAAACTTTATAACACTAAAGACTTTATAAAACATAAAGTGTGATTTCAACAACATCACACTTCTCTTTAAATAAAATAGGGAATGTGCATGCAATCAACTCTTTAAATAAAATAGGGAGGAATGTGCATGCAATCAACTCATTAAGACCATGAAAGATTAACTCAACTCCTTAAAACCATTACGTATTTTTCAATTATCCATGAGAGCTTACCTCAACTCCTTAAAACCATTACTTTTTTTTCAATTATCCAAAAACTATAAAATCTTGGAATTTATAATCGGTATTCAAAGTTTAACAAAATCGTAGGTTTGTATTCTTCAAAAGTACAATTTCAACAATCCTTTGCAATATGTTGAAATGATTTGGTCGCACAAAAAGATGCTAAATGTGATTTTTATGGGAAAAAAATATCATTGCATTTTAATAATAAGTAATTATATGATTAATTTAGACATTTAACAATAAAATATAATTGTTTCTAATTTTCTACATAAATCATATATATTTTAGCAATGTATCAATATAAATTTGGAAATTATGTAGGTTTTTTAAACATTAAGAAAATGGGTCAAAACTTTGCAAATCTTGTCATGCAATCATCCATTTGAAATATTTTGAAGTCTTTATTTCAATGAGACTTGAGCCATGGATAAACACCCCGAGAACATCGTATCATGCAACCACCCATTTCAAAGACTTTAAAGTCTTTTTTTCAATGAAACTCGAGCCATGGATAAACACCCCTGCAACATCCTATCATGCAACCACCTATTTCAAAGCCTCTGAAGTCTTCTTTTCAATGAGACTCGAGCCACAAATAAACACCCCTGCAACATCCTATCATGCAACCACCCATTTGAAATCCGTTGAAGTATTTTTTTCAATGAGACTCGAGCCACAGATAAACACCCCTACAACATCCTATCATGCAACCACCCATTTGAATGCCTATGAAATATTTTCTTCAATGAGACTTGGGCCACAGATAAACACCCCTGCAACATCCTATCAAGCAACCACCCATTTGAAAGCCTTCGAAGTATTTTTTTCAATCAAACTCGAACCACAGATAAACACCCCTGCAACCACCCATTTGAAATCCTTTGAAGTCTTTTTTTCAATCAAACTCAAGTCATAGATAAACACCTCTGCAACACCCTACCATGCAACCACCCATTTGAAAGCATCTAAAGTCTTTTTTTTCAATGAGACATGAGTCACGGATAAACACCCCTACAACATCCTATCATGCAACCACCCATTTCAAAGCATCCAAAGTCTTTTTCTCAATCAAACTCGAGTCACAAATAAATACCCCTACAACACCCTATCATGCAACCACTCATTTGAAAACCTCTTAAGTCTTTTTTTCAATAAAACTCAAGCCATGGATAAACATCCCTGCAACATAAATTATAAATTTTGAAAATACAAAAACCCTTTTTTTTTNAATAAATACCCCTACAACACCCTATCATGCAACCACTCATTTGAAAACCTCTTAAGTCTTTTTTTCAATAAAACTCAAGCCATGGATAAACATCCCTGCAACATAAATTATAAATTTTGAAAATACAAAAACCCTTTTTTTTTTCAAACTTTGACAAAGGAAAAATCCCATTTAACATCATTTTATTTTAAAACATGGATAGCCATATGTCCACTTCTATCACAACTAAACTCTCAAGGATAGATTTCAAATATTATTAAAAACAATTGAATAAACAATTAGACTTTAGAACAACAAAAAATTCCATGGCCTCTTCATATGAAAGTATGAGATCACATGGTTGAATCACGGTTATAATATGTGGGGCTACAGGTCAAGGAATGTGATTATTTCATAAACCCAATTGAGATCGAACTCGACTATCTATCCTCTTTGTGCGCTATGCTCTGCGAAGTCGTGGAATATTTTTTCTTCTCTGGAACTTTTCTTCACGAATTCTCATGGCTTCTACTCTTGAATTTCTCAATGGAATCAACTAAATAAAAGTGAATAATTTGCCTTGGRGGTATCTGGACCTTCTGAATATGATGGTAATGTCATAATTTACAAATAATGGATCTCCCTTTAGGAGCAACAAAATTAAATCCATCATTTTCTTCGAAAACATCCTTATTTCTCTCTCCAAATTCTACAATAACATACCAATAACATACCATGCTTGAAAACAAAGGTTAGATTGCAAAATTTCTGCCACTAATCAGTTGTTGTCGGGTATTTTCAGACCTGAGMCCTCAAAATCGAAAAACAAAATTTGCTCTTCTTTGAGCTGTGAAGAATTCCATTTGGATTTTCTCTTTATTCCACTACATCAACAATCAGAGCTACAATTGTCTAGCAATATCTTCAATTATCTTCACAAAAACGYATTTTCTTTTTTTCTTAATTTTGTATATCTACAACAGATCTACCTTCACTCGCATATCCTCTTAAGATCTTCTTCCACAAGCAAAGCCACAGAATTACAAGGAAGAATTGCCTTTAAATTGACTTGGCCAGACTCTTTCTCTAATACCAAATGTAAGGTACCTTCTTCTTGTGGTGACCTGCATAGTCTACTCACATATGATCTCCTTCCATGATGGGAATTGTATATTTACAACATATAAATTCAATTACATATAAGCAAGGAACACTAAGAGTTTATAATGGAGAAACCCATGAAGAAAATTCCAAGAAATCATTCAATTATTGGTGTCTTCGGTCTTTACTAGATAGATCATTTTATAGAGCATTTGGTAAGGATATCATTTAATTATTGGTGCTTTATGTATGTAGTAGATTTTTTTTATAAAGCATTTATAAGATAGGTTACCAATATATCGTAACAATATTCATGAATATCTCAACAACACATGAAATATTCATCCTTAACCTATCTCATTGTACTCATTATTAAGTTTTTATGTAGGCATTTATGCATGGTGTACTATATTACATATTGTAATAAATTTATGCAACAACATAGTTTAGACATGTATAGTTACAAGTAAGAGTAATTCCTTCACATACGAACATATTACTTTGAGAACATAGTTATGGACGTAAAAACCCTACAATGTTCTTGTTTTTTTAGAAGATAAAAAAATGCTTGAAATTTGATCTCAAATAAAAAAAGGTGTTCGCATTATATTTTTGTAGTGTCGATTTAGAAATGTATTTGGTGGGGCTTTCTAAAAGTTGTTTTTAGTATTTTTGGTATAATGATTACACTAGTATCACCACTTTTTTTCCAAGAGATAATCTTAAAAACAATTTCAATGTTGATGTAGTAATGACATTTTGGTTTTATTTCTTCAATGGTTTTATTGTTTTTATTTTTTCTTGTAAATCTGATATAATAGCTCCAGAAAAAATTATAGTCCATTTTTATTTTTGCTATTTTGTTTGTTTTATATTGATCCGGCCAATTTGGTTATATTTTAAATCTTTTTATTTTTTAAAGAAATAGATGACCATAGATCAAAACCCACTTTGATTTCATTAATTCTACAAAACTTAATTGAAATATCACCTTCATGTGAATGAGAGAAATTTCATACTTTTTACAAAAACTTTAAAAATTATGAAGATAATTTTCATTATTTTTTAGAAAAAAAAAATAGTGAAATTTAAACAAAATTCTAATGAAAGTTTTGTGAAAAATTTCCCAATTTTGTCCAAAATTTGTTACATTTCATTAAATTTATTACATGGAGAGCGAGGGTTGGTACCTAAATTCACCCCACCCTAGTATAGATTCCCAAAATTTCCCTTTATCAATCCAATACATGGCCCAACTGATTTCCAAAAGCCTCCAAATAATTGCAAGTCTAAAAAAAATGAACATTTTACTTTATGTTTCCTAGGTCAGGCAAGGGTACCATTAGGAAATTCATCTATTGGATTGAGATTACATATGTGATGTAATTGCGTCATATTTTATACACATTCATGGAGAGCTATTATACGTCTTTTGATGGAGTTGTGATTATACATATAGTATTTGGTATTACTCATTATGCTATATAATTATATATGCAAGCATGAAAGTTCAACAATTTTTAATGCAAGTTTGAACATCATCAAGGAGGTTCCGAGGAAGTCATGATTTGGAGGCTTTTGTGATATTGTTGATATAAGGTTTAGGGCAGCATAGGTTTAGGGCAGCATATATATACTTTATGGCACATTTCAAGTATTATGTTAGGCATGGATTTATGATTACAATTATATGATAACACCTTGGTTTTACTTTGGGTTTTTAATGTTTCAAAGGGCTATTGTTATTAACATGGTTTGACTTGATAAAGAGATTTTTGTGTAGAGCAAAAGAATTGTTGAAGGTTGATAAACCTAACATGGTTGCATGGAAATTATGGTAAGCATGGTATAGTGGGTAAGTCCCTACAATTATGGTGATAGAGAAATGCATTCAATGAGGTGGTGGGCTCCTTCGTATGGTTACCTCAAGGAATGTTAGAGTTGTGGAGTCATTTTTGCATTCTTGAACTAGTGTGTAACCAAGGAAAACCCTTCCTCCTGAGAAGGGAACTTGAAACCGACTCCGTCGACGTTTGAGGTCTAACAACTTAATTGTTTATGGGATAAATTTGAGTTGTTGTGGAAGTGTTGTAACACGAAGTTGGAAGGAATATCAAGACTCAAAAGTGACAATGTGTAACTTATTGCCGGTATAGATGGAGAATATGGTTCATGTAGTTATTGTTCATTATTGAATCGTTTACCTTAGCTCTGTTTGAATTCTATTGGCCTCAAACTTTTCCTTTCATTTATTTTTCAGTCCACATTGAACCTAGTTGTATTCCTTGGTTGAGTTGAGAAATGTGCTAGGTTCAAGTTATTCCCCTTATGTGCAATCATTGTATGATAATACTTTTTTTTATAAAAAAGAAAGAATGCAAACAAGAATTTGTGTTTTCAGCTAATGGGTACCCTATAAAAAAAGAGATGTTTTATCCTCTCTCAACAATTCTTTATAAGGGATGGTAATTTTTGTGTTGGGTTACTACTATGTAAACTTTATCATCCTCAATGTCATTGTTAATACTCGATTCTACAAAGAAAAGGAGACACATTACTCAGTGAATAATTGCATGGTTGTTTAAGCTATGACTTTGTTTTCAACCCACTAGGTACATTATTAAATTTATCTTGTACATATTCCATTGTCTCTATCTTTTATATAAGGGATCAATGCAAAAATAATTTAGTGGTATTGTTGTTATTTAAAGTGTTGGAATACTAAGAGGGRGGGGTGAATTAGTATGAGCACTTTTACCACTTTTAACCACAATATATAAACTTCAATCTTATTAGCAKTATTTCATCAATGTATCATCTATGATTGCATTCAATAAATCATGAGGATGTAAACATAAGAAACATCACATCAAATACACAGTACACTAGAATTTATGTGGAAAACCAAATGGGAGAAAACCACATAATGGTTTCTTGTGTCTGTGTGTGTGTGTGTGTGAAATAATACATTCATTGAAAGCACCAACTTTCCAATTCTCCAGTTGCAATTGAAATGAGGATATGACCCCCTATTTACAGGATGCAACCTAAAGGAATCTCCAAATCCTTAAATTCTCTAGCTACAACTAGAAGGAGGCTACAACCCCCTTATTCTCAAGCTCCAACCTGAAGGAAGCTCCAACTCCCTGAGTTCTTTGGCATCAAACAGAAGGAGGATACAACCCCATTTCCTTTCCCTGTCCTTACACCCTAAAATATAAGTGTAGACCAATTGTCACTACCACAATCACTGTCACTACCATTGTCACTATCACTGCCATTGTCATTGTCACTGCTACTGCCACATCAACCTGTAACCTGTCAACTTGTCATTGTATCCAACCTATCACTGTCACTATCACATCAACTTGTCATTGATCAACATGTTTAACTTGTCACTGTCATCGATACTCAAGCAGATCCTCTCACATGGATCATATACCAATGACACCTCTCAAATAGATGTCCAACATCACCAACACATGACTCTACCAAGCATGTACCAATATTACCAACATACCATCACAAGATATGTGTCTCAACCATGTACCAATGCATGTACCAAACCATCAACTTGTACCATACCAAGCATCAACCATGTACCACAACCTGTACCACAACAAGTGCATCAACCATGCACCAACACCTATACCACAACCAACACATGTACCATGTACCTCAACCATCTACCATGTACCTCAACCATCTACCATGTACATCAACACCATACCAAGTATCAATCATGTACCATACCCAATATCAACCATGTACATCAACAATGTACTTTATCATGTACCATACAATGTGCCAACCAAGCACATCAACCATGTATCTCAACACCTATACCATACCATGTATCTCAACCATATACCATATCATTCATCCCATACACCATGTACCACAAGATATACCAAGCAAGTACTATCTATGGTGTACCTCAACCATGTACAAATATCACCAAGATATGCACCTCATACATGTACTACCATAATCATGACATATACCAAACCAAATATCAATATAGCCAAGAGTATACTTCTAACAAGGTATCGTGTCATCACCAAGGAGTACCATACCATGTATCATCACCATTATGCCTTAAGCATGTACCATACCATAACCAAGCATAAGAAATGTTCACATAAGCATACCTGTAATCTGTAGTTGACCTACTGAACTGTAATATTGACATGTAACTCTTCCACAACCTTCAGTGGCCTGGTACCAAAATCTGTACCAAATTTTCCTTAGCCTTGCGGGACTAAGACTCCCTGTCACGTGGGACCTCATGTGATGTGCCCTAGGAAACTCGCGGGGGTGACTCACGGGACACCCTCAAGCTGACCAGTGAGGGCCCGCTCAATCAGGGTTATAGAGAAACCCTAGCACTCTATAACTTCGAAACTTTCACTCTTTCTTCACACTTTCTCCATTGACTCAGACTCGACGTTAAATTCACTAATAGACCAAATATTAGACCATAACATTCCCACAAGATAGATACTCATTGTAAGTGTGTGTCCTTATGAGAGACTCCTTGAGGTGTATTTATAATTTTGTTGGGTAACCTCTTTCCTTCTTCTTAGGGATTCTTGACTTTCTTGTTGCAACCAATTTACCCATTCATTAATTGACTTGTAAATGCTTATGGGCTTCTTTACCATTCTTCAGGGCTTCCAACTTCACAAGGCCATATCTCCCTAACCATGAGGAACCACGTGGTGTACCACCTATCACCGGAAATGACATGTCAAGGATGATCCATTTATGAGTGTCTTACCTATGTTTTCACTATCGTTTATGTCCATATTCCTCAATCAAATTTGGATCCCATAACCATACTTACACAGATTTATGTAGACTTCATCAAATGCATCTTCATGTAGACTTCATCAAATACACTCATCACCTCTACTGACATCAACCAATCTTGTTGACATCAATGACAACTAACTCACCATCAATCTCAACCAAAACTCTATGGCTTCCGAACTTCTCCAAGGGTTGCCAGCAATCTCCAAGGGTTGAAATCAATGACAACCAACTATCTAAACCAACTTTCCAACATAAAGAGAAACACAAGAAAAGGATTTGTACTTCGAGTCTTGGCATTCTACCATTTTATAAGAAAAACATGTCTCAAATAGGGGCTTTGAGCTAAACCATACAAGGTCACCTTCCATCTTATTGATTGATTCAAAGCCTAGTTATAAATTAGAATCATAGAGAAATGCACCATAATTAAGTCAATCACGTGCCTTGTTAACCTTTGTACCATCCACCATCTCTTCATTATTCTAAGTTTCCCTTTCCCAAATCCAAGTTATTATTAAGCCATATTTAATGAGCATTTAGTGAAAATTCTATCTTTCTTTTATTTGCATAAAAATAATAATTGTTACACGGTTATAGAATAAAAAATGACTTTTGGATATGGTTTTAAATAATCTTTTTCAGCAGAGGTTCCAGGGAAAATAGGAGGGGATAAGGAAGAATGCCAAATGTTGTTTGGAAAGAAGGGAGAAACAAGAGGATCARGTTCTCAATACACTTTGATGCCAACTCAAATGAATTTAACCAGTTAGTACAAGTTGGGCATCTTTTYTGGGAGGGAAACATCCCTTACCCCAACCCTTTGTATCTGCAAATTCCCCTTTGCAACCTCACTAAAGTATCGTAGATGTTCATGAACAACGTCAACCAATTTATATAAATGATGGATGGGAATAACACCCTGTTATACYTGCATATAGAAATGTAAATTGACCCAGCAACCCAAAGAATTCTCCTATGTCTATTGTTTCTCCTATTATTGCTTCTACTAATTCCTTTGCTAAAATCTCACCAACCATTGAAATTAAGTCCTCTTCTCTAGATCTACCACTTAATGGAAAGAAAGGAGAGAAGCCTCTGAAAGAAATGCCCAATACTTATTTATCTCATTCCACCTCTTCATATTTAAAATCAAACACTCAAAAGATAGGGGAAGGAGACAGAAGAGAGATTTCATTCCTGGACATGCATCTTGAGTTATTTTGAAGAATATTTTTTTTATTTCATGACAGTGTGCTTATTGACTCAGACCAGATAAGACATTTAACTTTTTACTAGTATTGAAGCCTATGACATTTCATCATGATAATGGACCACAATTGTTTGGTCCAAAACGTGGATTTATATATTTTTTCAATGAATCTAAAAGAACATTCACGCCAAAGTATTGATCGTAAAAGTCTTATAACTTAAATACCTATGACATTTATTTTTGAAAATTCAAATCTCAAGCTTTGAAGTTATATATATATATATGAAGGAAAAAGTAGTGAGATGTTCTATATGATCTGATGGTTCTTCATGATATGTTTATTTCATGTTCTAAATACAGTTTATGATATAATGTTTGAAATGATAAGTCAGAAGCCACAAGGGGAATATACATATAATATAAGTTATGTTTTTCAATTGAGTCTGGTGGGACCCCTCCCTATATGAAGTAAAAGTTATGTATATAATTGTAATATCCCTAGGTCAAACCCAATTGTAAATGTAAATACAAATGTATGTAAGCTAGTGAGTTGTTTGATATTATTTTTGTATGCACCTTCTATGGTATAGTGTGTGCATGTACTACGAAGTAAAATGATGAAGTGTGCAGATTCTAGAATATCGCGCGCAGCTGTTGATTAAGGTTGGTTGTCATTGATGTCAACCCTTGAAGAAAGACCCGTAGCACAAAGTTTTGGGTAATGGACCCAATAGTGTTTGATGTAAATATGATTCATTATTGTTTTGTCATGGTTGATAAGAAGTAAATATGGAT
>SNQJ01S0011946.1:44378-56990 GCA_010110895.2 Picea sitchensis
ATCTGCGTTCTTGCATAGGTACTTATAAGAAGAAACCTACATGGAACAACCTCCTGGCTATGTCCAAAACGACTCAAGCCTTAATTGTCGCCTTAAGAAATCTCTTTATGGTCTTAAGTAAGCTCCTCAAGTTTGGTATGCCAAAATGGACAGCTTTCTTCTTCATAACGGCTTTTCTAGATGTCATTCTGACCTTAATGTCTATACCATGAAAGTCGAAAGTCATCTCATAATACTTGATCTTTATGTTGATGATGTTATCCTCACTAGTAGTGACCGTAAACTTTTAAACCATGTGAAAACCAACCTTGAGAAGAAATTTGAAATGACTGACTTATGTTATTTGCACTATTTCATTGGCCTCCAAGTTTTGCAACCAAGGAAGGAAAATTTATTTCTCAATCTAAGTATGTTTGTGACCTTCTTCATCACTTTCACATGGATGATTGTGAACTAGCCCCTTCTCCCTTCTAGTCTGGAGTCAAATTTGTTCCCACTTGTACTTCTCCCAAAATCGATGCCACTTTGTACCGTCAGTTAGTTGGTAGCCTCTTATATTTGACTCATACACGTCTTGTTATTTCCTTTGTTGTTGGTCTTCTTTCCCGATATATGCAAACACCCCATCAAAGGCATTGGAAAACAACGAAAGGATATTTTGGTATGTCCGAGGTAAAGTTCAATTCCACACACATTACAACTTAGGGGGGACTCCTTTATTGGTTGGTTTCACTGATTCAGATTGGGTCGCTAACCTTAATGATCGAAAGTCTATCACAGGTTATGTTTCTAGCCTTAGTTCATGACCTATCACTTTGGCATGTAAGAAACAACAGGTTATTGCTCTTTCTTTAGTAGAAGCAAAGTATCGAGTAGCAGTTAATACAAGTCAAGAAGCTTTGTGGCTTCGACAGATCCTTTCAGAGTTTGTCTTCTAGCAACAGAATCCGACCAACCTTTGATGCGACAATCAAAGTGCCATCAAAGCTCACCAAAGATCCAGTTCAACATCAATGCAACAAACACATCGAGCTACACATGCACTTCATCAGAAAACTCATTCATGATCGAGTTATTGAAGTGTTATTTTTCCCTACAGAAGATCAAGTTGTAGACATTTTCACAAAGTCTCTTACCGAAACAAAGCTTTCCAAATTTTGATCTATGTTAGGCATTCAAGAAGTTGTCATTAAGGGGCGATAGGCTCTAATGTCTCCCTCATTCTCCCTATTGTGTCACCTTTGTAAATCCTTCAATCATATCCCAAGTTGTTCTTAAGAAGGGATGTTAGGATATTTAGACACTTGGGAGTTAGTTAAGATCAACTTGGTCTAATGTGTCATTAGGTTAAAGTGTGTTTTTTTAGTATGCATTTGTAGTTAGGTAATCCAATGATCATGATATGTTTCCAACATAGAGTGATCCAACAACTCATTATCCTCCATCTTAACAGATACATTGATCTGTGGCTTAACACCTGATTGGTCCATGACCTCTATTTAAAGAACATCGAGGATTATTTGTCGATGATCGATTGTGAAAAACCCTCTTGTAACTCTCTTGTAAAAAAAAAATTGCATTAATAAATTGTTCCAAGTGATCGCGTTGGTTGAGGTCGTCAATGTTTCTCCACAGGGGTTTTACCACATAAAAACATTAGTGTGTTGATCGTTGATCTAGTTGTGTAGTGGTTACTAAAAGTGTTTGTCATCTATTGGAATACATGTGTTGTCGAACAAAGTTTAAGTATGGTAGGTCCATGAAAAGACCCTATTAGGTGTGTCAATACCCAGATAGAGAGATATTCCCAAGAAACATATCTATGTGTAAGTATGGTGGATGAAAACGTGTTGGGCTGACTTCATGGTGATGGAGTCATTAACATGAAAGGTATCCTGCTTGGTCCATTTCCATGAGCGCCTTTATAGAGGGAGTGTTTGTTACTTGACATACCATTTCTTCAGCAATGTGTTTATTCCAAACCCCTTGTCTTTTGATATTCATTTTATGCATTGGAAGTCCCTTTTCCAGGTTTCAAACACTTTATTCTTTCATTTCTTTCTCATTGTAATTAAGTCATTTCATTTGACATGCATTCGGTGCATTAGGACTAGGGGCGTCACCTCATAGGGAGGGGGTGGAGCTCAAGCTAGCCTTTGGCTTTTAATGTTGGCCATTCATTATCCCACATTTCTTTATTTTTTTATAACATTTTTTCTTTTATATTTTTTTATAACAATTGCATCAACCTCGACATTCTAGCCCTTCTTCTCATAAGAGGATGAACAACGAGCCTTTTTGGTGTACATGTAACAACCATATCGAAGTTTATTACACCATTGAAGGCCCTAGGATGGAAGGTGTTAAGTATGGAGAGAAAGGTATGTTGCTCTTATCAAAGCCTTCCAATAGTACCCATGTTCCCCAAGAGTGACAACACAGGACTAGGATACTAAAGATGGCCACTTAGATGAAACAAAGAAAAGAGCATAACCTCTGAGTTTATGATTCATTATCCAACTTCGACCCATGATCCTCACTCACATGCCAAATGTATTAAATATGACACTATATGAAACAATGATTAATGTACATCATATTGTGATGGACCACCATCTTCCAATGAACCATGTTGATGTAATGGGCTATGTTGATGAGGAGTGAGGCATTTGGGGAGTTGCTAGTTGTGGAGAATGCAAATCATCAGCATCATCATCATCACTATATTCATTGCAGGCCACGAGACATGATCTCCTCTAGTTACCCCTAGATGAGAGGGGGTAACAAGCCATAAATTAAATCTTGGCTATGACCTACTTGAAGAAAATTGTTATCAAACTCCTCTAGTTTTTTCCACATTTTTAGTTTATGTTACAATGTTTTCAGTGGTTTTAGTGTGTTACTTGATATTTTTATTTATTTGTAATACTAGAAGATTGAAATTTTGACAAGCTATAAATTCATATAAACATAAAATAAAAAGCATCCATAGTAGAAGGCCATCATAAAATTTCAGATGGTTGGGCAAGATTGACACCAAATTTCAATTTTGGTGGGCACGATTCAATAAACTATGCTAAGGATGAGCACACCAATCATACTATTGTATTTATTATGTCAGATGTAAATTTGATTCTGTTACCTGCAGTCACCTCCAAGAAAGAGTTCAAAGGTATAGTACATCAAAGAAGATGCATTGCCTCCCTTAATATCCATGTCATTGTTATGGATAGTAACAACAAATTAAAAACAAACTATTATATTTCCTTATGTCACCCTCATCAATAGGCTATAGAAGTGTTTCACAGACCCATCGATTCTATTTCCTTATGTCACCCTCATCAAGGGGCTATAGAAGTGTTTCACAGCCACCCAATATATTTATGACTACTAAAATTGGCAATCGTGTATAGGTATTGATGGATTCTTCATTATGATCCAAGAATGACATTGGCACTATTCAACAAAACATGCAAAGGATGAACCCCTTAAGCATGCTATCATGATAAATATGTCACATGCATTATATTGTGTCAAAGGAAACGTATTCCATCCCTTTACATCCACGTTGTCCATAAGACAACATCTATATTATCTTACCTTTAAGAAAGTTCAAAAGGTGTAGCGTGTCAAAGAAAACGTATTCCATACCTTTACATCCACGTTGTCCATAAGACAACATCTATATTATGTTACCTTTAAGAAAGTTCAAAAGGTATATTGTGTCAAAGGAAACGTATTCCATCCCTTTGCATCCACGTTGTCCGTAAGATAACATCTATATTATGTTACCTTTAAGAAAGTTCAAAAGGTATAGTGTGTCAAAGAAAACGTATTCCATCCCGTTACATCCACGTTGTCCATAAGGCAACATCTGCGGTTGCTTCATTCTACACAAATTTCGAGTAATTTCTCTCCACACTTTCTTTTTCATGCCATCTTTCTTGCATGACTGGTTCAGCATTCGTTACAATGTATGAACTTATGAAAACTATAATTGCAGATCTTTGGTACATTCATCAATCATGAACTAGTCCAGATTGTTCGTTTAAGCCTCACCATGTCCATTATGATAAATTCAACACAAAAATATGAAATGCTGGATATTTGGTATTTTAAAAATCAATATATAAGTGTGTAAAATGACATTTAATATGGTATGCTAGATAGAGTTCTCCAGACTGTCAGGAACTTCTGAATGATATCAACAAACAAAGAATTACCATTTATCATAAGTAAAAATTAAGAACCATACGCCAGCATGCATAACTCTACAAAGCACAACACTGCAAAATTCAAGTATATGTGGATAAATGGGATCACATACTGGCTAAAGTAACAAAGAACGAATATGGCCGTTGTTTGCGTCTTATGTAGACATAACAACAATTACCGTCACAGACTGCATCTATTATGCAAGCGAGCCTGCTATCATACTGCAGAGGCCAACAGTGGTTACCCAATGCCGGTGAAATCGATTTGCTAAAAATAGCTTGAAAGTTTAAATAATAAAAAACTGAAGAACTCTCTTCCCTTCACTTTTCTTCAATCCCCAATATGATGGTAGCATTGATCTCCAGCTTAAAGTATGGTCAAAATTGTCACAATAATTCCATACTCTGCTTATTATAAAATGAAAACTTCCTGTCATAGAAATATCTACACCTCATTTATTTCGCTGCTGCAATGACAGCATTTTCAGCTGCATCGTCCAGGTTTTCAGCAGTAATCAAGGCCAGTCCACTTTCCTACACATTCATTAAGTCAAAAATTCCACCCACTCAGGATATGTGAACATAAGAACAGACAAGTCAAGTACATCAACGAAGTTTAATCAATGAAGAAATATTTAGAAAGTACATATAAAAGGTTGTTACAAGGGCTGTTACATGATTCGTTACCTTAAGAATGCTTTTACCCAAATCAACGTTTGTCCCTTCCAGGCGAACCACTACAGGGACCTTTAATTGAACCTGTGAAACAGGACAAAAACTAAATTTCAGTACCACGTTAAGCTATTGTAGTCAAACAAAACACACTATTGTAATCAAATAAGACAGATAAGCACTAGATGAATGAAAAGTGACTAAACTTATTGAAACTTAGACTTTAGCAAGGGGAAATTAGATCTGATCAGCCTGTGGCATTCAAACTACTAGTGTTTGCGGTGAGGATATGTAATCCAGGGCAGTTTTAACTTCTAACTTGAAAACTCCATTTTACAATGACAACTATTAGATTAAGCTAGCTCATGAGGTAGCTAGTTCATGAGCAGGGAATATTTTAGGGGCTAGATTTCATGCATGGGCAAATTTTCTATGTTATTTTCCAAAAAATGATTCGTCATATTCCATTTTATTCATCCAAATTTTATAGCATAGAAATATTTTACTTTTAGAATAGCCAAAATTTTATAGAAACTACATAAAACCTTATAAATTTTAATATTTTTACAAAAATATCACCAAACATTTTATGGTTGGCATTTTTAGAATTAGTAAGATTCACCAAGGTTTCTACACTTTAAAATAACTATGAATCATTAGAATTTTCCCTGTTCATAAGTTAAAACAACTAGGGGCAGCTTTAATATGCACCGCTGCTGGAGTCCAATACAAGGCAATTGCTTAAACCAAATAAATGAAACTTAAGCCACAGTCACAAATAATAGAAGTCCAGCCCAGTCCTTTACAGATTTTGTTTTGACATAAATAAATAAATAAATACATCCAGTGTAATAAATACATATTGTGTGCGCTAGCAAATAATAACAATAATTAATAAATTATGAAGAGGCATGCCTCTTATTTAATTTGTTTTTAGACTAAAGTAAGAGAACAAAATTTTTAAGCCTAAGGGGTTAGCTCAACAAGTTCTTGTCGATGTCGTTGGGAATTTGGCTAGTTCCATGCCAGCAGGTGCTTGGTTCGAATTTCGAACTCCCCCATGGTGAGGCGCACTAGTCTACGCCAACAAGTTTACTAAGGATGTCATCCACGAACGTGGGGAAGCATCCCTTGGGTTTCTCTGTGAGATTTTCCGGAGAAAAAAAAAGCAAGAGAATAAATATTTTCCCTTTTACAATGCAACATCAACGTCTTCAGATTTTCCACAAAGGCTCAATCAAGAGGCTCAACCTATGACAACCCATTATTGTGAAGTCACAAAACTAGTTGATAGCAGATTTAACATTGTTTTGAAGGAAATCTCGAGATCATGGAATCCCAACATTGAAGTTCATGTTTCCCTACAAAGGATTTGAGATATGGTTTCCTTTGGGATCAACCTTATTACCCATTAACAATTATCCACTTTCTCACGTGTCAGATGTCTGCTAATAAATTTTTATTCTCTAGTATGTCAGATAACCTGCTCATTTTTGTCTTTATTATATAGAGACAATCGTGATCATGCATCAAGACTCTATCCTCTGGTTTTCATCCAACCTTTATCTTAGACGTGTGTTGAATCGTACATTGCTGAACTTGGACAAAAATTAGTAAGTTGACCACTAATCTATGTGTAAACCCTAACATAAAAGATACCATTAACATGTAATGAATAATAACTAAGATAAGATGCCAATGATATGACAAATATGAAAAACCATCAACAACATAAGATGATATCATGTGCAATTCAAAAGAGAGATGCTTTATGAGAAAAGGTGCTTCCAAAATTGCCATGTTGCACCAATTTCTACAATGTGTAAAGGAAGGAAACATGGGAACAAATGTCTAGAACAACTAGTATGTCGAACAGCTTGCTCTTTTTTTAATATAGAGACAATCGTGATCATGGATCAAAACTCTATGCTCTTGTTTTCGTCCAACCTTTATCTTAGACGTGTATTCAGCCATACATCATTGGACTTGGAAAAAAATTAGTAAGTTGACCGTTGATCTATGGGTTTAAAAAATTAGTAAGTTGACCACTAATCTATATCTGAACCTAACATAAAAGATACCATTAACATGTGATGAAGAATAACTAAGATAAAATGCCAATGATATGACTAATAAAAAATTCCATCAACAACATAAAATGACATCATATGCAATTTAAAATAGCTCAGAGAGAGATGCTTCATGAAAAACGGTGCTTCCAAAATTGCCAAGTTGCACGAGTTTTTGGAATGTGGGAAGGAAACATGGGAACAGATGGAATGGCTAGTATGTCAGATAGCCTACTCGTTTTTTTCTTTATTATACAAAGACAATTGTGATCATGCATCAAGACTCTATGCTCTTGTTTTCGTATGACCTTTATCTTAGACATCCGTTGAGTTGTACATCGTTGGACTTGAACAAAAATTACTAAGTTGACCACTAATATATGTGTGAACCCTAACATAAAAGATACCATTAACAAGTAAAGAATAATAACTAAGATAAGATGCCAATGATATGACTAATACAAATGACATCATGTGCAATTCAGAATAGCTCAAAGACAGATGCTTCATAAGAAAAGGCGCTTCCAACATTGCCATGTTGCACGAGCTTCTACAATGTGGGAAGGATATGGGAACAAATGTTTGGAACAGCTAGAAGGTCCCCCCAAATTTCCAAGAAACAACAGATTGGGAGGGGCAAATATATATATATATATAACAAAATAATATTTCAAAAAATTCAAAAGCAGGGAAAATACAAAAATACACTAGAAATTCAACTTTCCAACAAGATATTTTAAGAGCAAAATGGAGCTTGTATGAGAAAGTTACCGCTGAAACAGTACAAGGTATATTTTCAGCACCAGTTTACTTCCAAATGGCATAACTTCTTGCTCGGAGGTCCATTTGGGGCACCGAAGCAGTCTATGGAAAGTCCATGGACCATAGAAGACAGCTATGGAGCCAGATTTGGAATCTGGGTACATAAAACTGTGCAAGAAGAGAAAGAAGACATATGTAGCATACAGGGGTAAAATGAGAAAACAGTGTAAACTTCCGTAGACCATAACTTTCTATTCAGAGCTCAGATTTGAGCAAATGAATAGTCGTTGAAAAGGTCTTGAGGAGGAGAAGTCATCTATCAACCAAGAATTTGGATAAGAGCATTTGTGTTCTTCATAATTTGAAATGAAGAATGGTCTATAATCTAATTAATAAATATTTTGCAATATGCCTAATTCTAACAACAATTATTGCATGAACATTATTGCATGCCCAAGGGACTTACAGCCATGAAGAAGAAGTCAGAGTTCTACATGTCAGCATAGGGAATGTTGAGACAGAATCTAATGGAAGAAGAGACATGCAGAAGCCTGTAACTCTGAGAATCCTGCAAAGAGAAGTGCAGAGCTATAGGGCCGATAATGAAAAGATTATGAAAGCTCAGGAGGAGATACTTCAGAGCCTGAATATGCTACAGAAGCAAGTCAAGGAATATTCTGGAACAAAGCAAGAAACCAGTGCAAGGCAAGTAGAAGTATCAAGATCTCATGATATGAGGAACGATCATGGAGGATATAGACAATCAAGGAGTGTTAGCAGACATCAGCATCATCTTTCCCCGAGGCACTCGACCAAAAGAGCACATGCACATTCAAGGTCGGAAAGCAACCCAAGTATGTCTCTTTTCAGACATTAGAAGAGGAGACATGGGTTAGATAGCTTGCAAGGGGAGCTCAAGAAGATCAAGCCACCATCAATCGATGGAGAGAATAGGAAGGCAGAAGATGCAGAAGCACAGTTGCTAGGAATGAGGAAATATTTCCAATTGCATGATTACTCATCAAATGTAGAAGCCAAAATCACAGCCTACCATCTTCAAGGAAAGGCATCTATGTGGTGGGATCGACTGAAGCAGGTTAAGCACCTTGATGAGAAGAGAATTTCTTGGAAGCAATTCAAGAAATATTTCCAGCAGCAGCACTGGTCAGAGCAATATTATGACAAGAAGATGCAAGATTTCTTCGAACTCAAACTTAGGAACATGACCATGGATGAATATGGGAGAATTCTTGGAACTTCTCAGGTATGTTAATTTCATCAAGGATGAGAAGGTCAAAATTCAGAGGTTCCTGAGTGGACTGCCATCCTTCTACAAGGATAAAATTCAGCTTGATAAGCCCAGAAATTTGGAAGAAGCCATAAGAAAGGATAAGTATTTATATGAGCATAACAAAGGAAGGATAGCTTTTCAAAAGACTTGGGCTGGCACGAAGGATCAAAGGAAGAAAGAATTCAAGCCACCTTTCATCAGAAATAGATCTTAAGCATATCAACAAGGGCAGTCATCTCAAGGTGATCAGAAAATGACAGATTCCTTGGGAAAGAGGCCAAGACAGCAGCCCATAAAATGTTAGGGATGTGAAGGAGATCACATGTATAAAGATTGTCTTCATCGGGGAAATAAAATGAAGACTGTGCATAGCATCAAGCAGGAGTAGACAGTAGAGGAAGGAGATCACATGTATAAAGATTGTCTTCACCGAGGAGATAAAATGAAGATTGTGCATAGCATCAAGCAGGAGTAGACAGTAGAGGACGTGGGAGGAAGCATGCCAAGGATTTATGCAACCTTGGACAATAGACAAGCGGACTATCAATCCCACATGATTGAAGTGGAAGGTAAGATTGATAATCAGCCCATAGCTATTTTGATTGATTTTGGAGCTAGTCATAGATATATAGATCCAAATCTAATTAAAAGATTTAAATTGAAGATATGTATGCATGAAAAGTCTTGGTTAGTTCAACTAGCTACTAGAACCAAAAGAAGAAGAAGTGAGCTTGTTAAAGATTGCCCAATAAACATGAATGTAATCAACACTTAGGCATATTTGAACATCATATCACTTGGGTCTTATGACTGCTTGATTGGTATGGATTGGCTAGAAAAGCATCATGTTGTCTTAGATTGTTATAACAAGGCTTTCACATGTCTTGATGAGGAAGGGAATTCAAGGACAATGCGAGGTATTCCAAGGCCTATATATGTCCGAGACATTTCAGCATTGCAGCTGAAAAGAAGTTTTAGAAAAGGATGTCAAATATATGCAGCCCATATTTTAGAGTCAATAAAGGATAAGGAGCCAATTCTTGAAGATTATCTAGTCTAGAAAGAGTACGAGGATGTATTTGGGGAGTTGTCAGGATTGCCACCAAAGAGGGACATTGATTTCTCTATTGACTTAATACCTAGACCTTCCCCAGTGTCCAAAACTCCCTATAGAATGAACACACCGGAGCTAAGATAATTGCAAATGCAATTAGAAGAGTTGTTGAAAAAGGGGTACATATGCCCAAGTGTTTCTCCTTGGGGGTCCTCGATTCTTTTTGTTAAGAAAAAAGATGGACAGTTGAAGTTGTGTATTGACTTTAGACAACTAAACAAGATTACAATCAAGAAAAAATATCCTTTGCCAAGGATTGATGATCTTTTTGATCAGCTGAAGGGAGAAAATATATTTTCCAAGATTGACTTGATATCAGGTTATCATCAAGTGAGAATCAGAGAAGATACTAGCAAAATAGCCTTTCGAACAAGGTATGGACACAATGAATATGTAGTGGTGCTTTTTGAGTTGACAAATGCCCCCACTACATCTATGTGTCTGATGAATGGGGTGTTCAGAGATTTCCCGGACAAGTTTGTCATTGTATTCTTGGACGATATTCTTATCTATTCCAAAACAAAGGAGCATGAGCAACATTTGAGTATGATGTTGCAAGTGTTGAGAGAGCACCAATTATATGCTAAGTTGAGTAAATGCACTTTTTATCAAAAGAAAATCCATTATTTGGATCACATTGTTTCATAAGATTGCATAGCAATGGATCTGGAAAAGATTGAAGCAATCAAAAGTTGTCCAGTGCCAGCAAACATTTTAGAGGTTAGATCGTTTATGGGTTTAGTTGGTTACTACATGAGATTCAGTACGAGATTCTCCAAGATTGCAAACCCAATAACATCTTTACAAGAGAAAGGAGTAAAGTTTGAATGGAGTGCCAAATGTGAAGAAAATTTCCAACACTTAAAGGATTTACTAATTAGTGCACCTATTTAAAAAGTTGTAGATCTAGATGAGGATTTTGTTGTGTGCACAGATGCATGCAAGGAAGGGCTCAGTGGAGTCCTTACAAAAAATGGACATGTAATTTGTTACGAGTCCAGAAAAAAAGGAACATGAAATAAATTATGCCACACATGACTTAGAGTTGGCAGCCATAGTACATGCTTTAAGAATTTGGAGGCATTACCTTATGGGCAAAAAATTTGAATTAAGACACACCATAGTGGTCTGAAATATTTGTTTGAACAGCCAACACTAAATGCATGGCTGGAATTTCTTAGTGAATACGACTTTGACATCAAGCACATAAAGGGAAAAGAGAACAAGGTGGTTGATGCACTCAGAAGAAGAGTGCATAAAATGCATGCTATGTTAATGTTTGTCACACATGGCACTCCCATGTGGACTTCTAGAGGCTACACCCTCTAGAAACACTAGGGTCAATTCCCATAGTGTGTGACGTCAAGGGTCAACTCCCTTGACATGTCCTCATGTGCTCTCCACATGGGACGTGTCCTCATGTGCTCTCCAAAAGGACGTTGGGCTATAAGCCCAAACACACTTATCCCTTCTCGGATAAGTGTCATCACAGATCAACTCAACTCATTCACAGAGGAGTACGATCTGGAGAATGTCTCAGGAAGCTGCAAACGTCAACACTCCCTCTCAACAAGGGAGGCATTCTCTGCCATGCCCAATCTGTCACGAAAGTACTTGAACTTCATCCTGGTTTGGTAAGAACATCAGCAACATGCTCATCTGTAGGAAGGTACAACACCAATACTTACTTCCTCTGCACCATGCCTCGGATGTAATGGTACCAGTGTTCTAAAAACCGTCAAACCGAAACCGGAACCAGCCGGTTTGACTGGTTAGAAGGCGGACCGGTTCGAACCGGGAGAAAAACCGAACCGACCGACTGATTTATGACCGAACCGGGCGGTTCGGTCCCAAACCGGTCGGTTCCGTCATAAACCGACCGGTTCGGTTCGATTTTTCTCAAGGACGCCCGCAGATGCCAAAAGTTAATTTTTTTTTGGTTTTTTAAAACCCCTTACCCCCCTAAACCCTAACAACATGCTATAAAGACATAGCAGCCCCCTCTAAGAGCCTCACACCTCTCTCATTCATCATTTGGGAGCATTTGGGAGCTTTTGGGTTTTGGAGCAACATTGATTCGAGGAGCAGCCTTGAGGAGCTTATTGGGCAAGTGTTTTGGGTAGTTTGTGGTGGATTTGGCATCTCAACTAGGAGAATATAATTCGTCTTCAAGTTTGGAGGAGTTTGGAGGAAACTCTAGAGGTATGTTGAACAATTTCCACTCATTTTTTTTCCATCTTGATTGTTGAATGTTTGAAAGTTTGAAACTTGTAAGAGTCTAAGACAAGGTTCTTTCTTTGCATTTTCAGATTGCTTGCATTGTGCAAATTCCACCTTTGATTTAGCCTTTGAGTTTGCATTTACAAATTTGCAATGGCCCCAAAAATTAAAGATGTCGCATGGGTTCATGTCGAGGTGATTGAAGGTCTAATGTATTGCAAGTATTGTCAAAAATGCATCAAGGGGGGGGAGGGGGTGGCATTCGTAGGT
>SNQJ01S0011946.1:70554-109840 GCA_010110895.2 Picea sitchensis
CTTAGAGAAGCAACAAGAGAACAGGTATGGCAAGATGCCATAACAGAAGAATACCAGTATATCTTAAAGAATGATGTATAAGATATTATTCAGGGACCAGAAGGGAAGTTTGTGGTAACTTCCAAGTGGATCTATAAGATCAAACATGCAGTTGATGGAAGTGTCGAGAAATACAAAACGAAATCTATAGCCAAAGGTTTCTCACAAACAGAGGGAGTTGTCTATGATGAGACACTTGATCTAGTGAACCCGATACACTTCCATCCGTACTACCATCCATGAGTTGGAAACTATATCAGATAGATAGATTCTTGATGAGTTTGGATTTCAGCAAGAGTGGTGTTGATCCAAACCTATATTATTACAGTGTTGGTGACGAGAGCCTGATTTTGATGACTTATTCAGAAAGCCTTGTTGTTGAAAACAAATAATCCTTGACTTCTGAATTCAAGATGAAGAATCTGAGTATGATGCACTACTTCTTGAGACAAGAAGTATGACAGAGGACCGATGAGATTTTCCTGAATCAAGGAAAATATACAGTGAAAATATTAAAGAAGTTCAGTATGATAGAAAGCAAAATCCACCATGATGGATTTAAAGAAGAAGATTGATGATGATTCAGACGAGATTGATCCACAGCTGACTTTGGTTCATGTCATGCAGTGAATGTGCCTAGTCATTTCATGAGTCAACCAAAACAGAATCACTAGACAACAGCAAACATGTATTGAGATATATACAAGGCACAGTTGGATATGGCCTGAGATATGCCTCCAGTGTGAAACTGAGTTTGCAGGATATGCCGATTCAGATTGAGCAGAAAGTACAGTGGACCAAAAGAACACATCCGGTTGATGTTCTACCGTGAAGTTTGCCATGGTTTCCTGATGCAGCAGGAAACAAAACTCTGTGGCTATATGATATATATACACATTAGAGCTCTATTAATCTTATATTCTTTATCTTAATTGTATTTCTTGTTGTATAATTTATCTAGAATTTCTTATTTGTTGTGGCATTGCATTCAACATTTTACACACTTTCACAACTCCTACTTTTCTATAACGCAATTCTTTATCACGATTGTCTTTCTTGTTGTAGAATTTATCTAGAATTTCTTTGCAGTGTTGCATTCAACACTTTCTCAAGTGACACATTTTATGTCCATATCACAAAATTGTCAATATAAAAAATATTATTATGTAGGGAGCAACAACTGTTTACATTTTCTATCATGTCAACCATTGAAATTTACATAAATTAGTATGAAAGTTCAACATGTTCCTTAAAAGTGCCACCAAGAATAATATATTCAATCTCGTGGAAGTGTGCAACTCCTTGCAACCTCTTTGTTAAATTAAATTAATAAAGTACCAAGGACAGGTGCTTCTCGTCACTTAGGCACCTAGGGGTGAGAAAGTGTCCAATGTGGTCCCTAGTGCATTAATTGCATGAGATATGAAATTAAATGAGACTTTATGAAAGTGAAATGAAATGGGTGAGTGAAAAGTCATTTCATCTCAGTCATCCCTCTAATCTATCCTCCACCGTTAGATTAGATATCTCTTCACCTTCTCTCGTGAGGTCGAATTAGGGAAAGGGCGTCCCATTCACTTGGTATTATTCTTCATGTGATTTGGAGAGAGCAAGCAAAGAGAGTCGAGCTGAGAAAGAGCTGAACAGTGTTACAGCGAGTAGCAACAGTGATACACTGAGTTGCAGCAGTGTTACAGCAAGTAGAAGCAGAGTAACAGAGAGTAGCAACAAGGAGAGAGCACAGCACCATAGAGAGGTTGTACAGTACGGATTCTGGCCAGTCCGTACAGCTGTAAATTGGCACAGAAATCGAGATAAAGGACTGTACGATTTTCTGGGTGAGGTTGGCACAAAAATCGAGGCAGCATACAGTGTAATTTCTGTAATTTACTTTAGAAAGCTGGCACGCATTTTGAGGCAGACTGTACAGCATTTATTGTTGTGACAGCCATACTGTACGGATTTCTGGGCACAGAAATCGAGGAGTTGTTGGCACGGTTTTCCAGGCTAGGTTTTGGGCACAAAAATAGAGATCAGTTTGTGTATAGAATTGTCAAAGATGTCTACTGTAAGAAATTCTTTCTCAGAGCTCTGGAATAATAAAAAGCCCCTCTCTCACTGGTTTTCACCTTGTGGGCTTTTCCAGGGTCGAAGTTAGACCAAAAATCTCCGAGTATAAATTTTCTGGGTGTGTTTATTTCTGAGTTTTTTTTCTGTAGCAGACTTCATGTGTTTTCTGTTCATGATCATTTAATTTTCTGCTAACTAATTTGCAGCCTAAATTTGCAATGTGGGTTGGGCATTAAACTATGTGTCTCATTGAGACTTGAAACCGAGTTGGGGTCTAAGATTTCTACACTCTTGTCTATGTTTAAATCCCTAGCCTGTCGATCTATGAATTATTAATTAAAAAATAACAATCATTGTAATACCTCACTAACAATGAGGATATTCATTGATTTTGATTATTTTCCACTCGAATTTTTCATGGTATGTTGCATAAAAATTAAACCATTAACAATCCATAGGTCACAGCACTGTGTAATCCAAAATATGAAACATAGCATAAATCTTACCCACAAGCGAGTGTGCTAAAATATATATGTACAAGATAAAAAAATGTGCATAACAAGGCATCTAATATTTCGATCAAGATGGATCTAGGGTTTTGTGGTTTCTTTTTTTGTTTTTTATTATTATATACTTTTAGGGTTACTAATGAAGAGAAACGAGGTATTATCAGGCTGCTAAAACTGATCTGTCTTTGATCAGATTTTAGCTCTAAGTTTTATCTTCCAGAACTGTCCTTTGCTGCCTTTTAGGACAGCAAACTGTTTGATTACTTTCTGCTGATAATTTTTGTGGTTAAGTGTCCTTTTGAGATGCCCTTGCAAGTGTTTTTCATACCAATGATATACAATATAACTCAAAACACATAACACTCCTCTCAATCTTTACAACTCTAAATGTTGTTTTAACACTTCTAAGCATGCATGAAATTGACACATGTTTTTGGTCAACATGACCCTGGAAAACCCCCCATAGGGAAAACCAGTTTGGAGTAGATGTATATAGAAGGCCTCAAAGCAAAATGTACAACACGGAAAACATATACAAGTGAACCTGGTACAATAGAAACCCTTCTCGGAAGCATTGGAGTCCCTTGAAGATGTCCCTGCTAGCCTCTTGAAGCAAGGCGCCCTTTTCCTTGGTTCGCCCCTCTTGCTTAGCTAGCCTTTGGTTCTCTTCCCTTGCCTCTTGCTTTGACCTTGCCTTTGCTTGTGCCTTTAAACCCTTGCTTGCCTTTGCCTTGCCCTTGTAGAAGCTCCCTCCTCTCAAGAGTGCCTCCCTCCAAAGATATAGTGCAAACTTAGCTCAAGTACGCCCCTCCTCAAGCAAAAACTCAACAAATGAGTGTGCCCTCCCTTGCCATGCACCCTCCATCTCCCATCAAGTGCACCTCTCCTCAACAAGTAAGAACCATCCTCAAGGAGCACCTCTCCATAGCTTTATGAGCCTCTTCTCCCAAGAATGCGCCCCTCCACAAGCTTGTCTGCCCCTTCTTAGATGTATGCACCCTCCTCCAAGGTGTAGCCCATACTCCATGGTAGACACTCCATGGTGGACTAGTGCCAAGCTAGAACTCCTCCAAAACTCTTGACCTCATGTGCCTTCTCCTCCTCAAGATATACGCCCAAGAGCTGTCCTCCTCCTCTCCTCTCAAGTGAAGAATGAATCTCATATTTGCCCTATTACCTCCTTTAGCCTCTCTTTGGCCAAACCCTAAAAGATCAATGGCCTAGATCCAATCTAGCCAAGTCTAATCAATGGGTGAGATCTCATCCAAAAATCTCACTTAGGAAACCAACTTTCTTTAGTTTGCTTTATGTCCTTTAACTCACCCACAAAGTGAATTGAATTAAATGTCACTTTAATGACTTAAGTGACATATTTCACTTTTGACTTAAATCTCCTAAGTCAAAGTGAAATTAGAATCATAAAGTAAAGTAACAAGGGTAATAGTCTCCCCCTTTGTGTTTAGAGACTCACAAACACAAGGGGACCACTTTCCAAGGTACCCAAATCTCAACATCTAATGCCAAGATGGGCACTTCAAAGGGCTAGCTTAATGGACTTCACATTGAAACGAGCCCATTACAAGCTTGTTTTAGTGCCCTAATGGGCTCACACTCACAATAACTTCGAGAAGTTCCCATCCTAACAAGGAACATTTGCACACACCTTGATAAGAATATCATAGGACTCGCTCCTAAACAGGGAGATTGTCAAGGTGAGATCTCCTAAAATGCTTTCGATGATTCCAATGATGTTCTCAAGTGAAAATGAGTGTGTTTCTTACAAACTCTCCTGCTCCCAAAACAAGGGAACCCCAATAATGGGTTTCCCATTTCTAGGCATTGTTCTCATGCCTTGTTGCAAAATTGGAACCTAATTAAGTATCCTTGTTTTAATGCTTGGGATTAGCGCGCATTATAAATTGGACAAATGCCTAAGGATTTTGAGTTACTGGACTAATTTCAGCCAACAATAGCCATCATCCAATGTAAATCCTAGGTGCAACTTGCAAGTGCAAGGACCTACAAGTGAAAGCAAGATTTTAAAAGGATATTAGATGACAAGCATAAGATTTGAGAGGCATACTTGCTCAAAATCACAAGAATTCTATAAACTTAGAAAACTCAACTTCCATATATCAAACCTAGAATGTCCTTTACATGGTAAGTGAAGGCCTTCAAATAGAAATAATAGAAGAAAGAAATTATATTAATGCCCATGAAAAAGAAAGATGGGGAAATGGGACTCGAACATGCAACTAACAATAATAACAATAAAGTAGTGCCTAAAGCATCCCCCATCTAAGAAACGACAAAAAGGGTGCTTACCTTAAACAAAAAGAAACCCTACGAGATTACATGGCATTGGCTATATGAATCTGATCCCTAGGAGATATAACAAAATGAAATGAAACACATTAACAAAAGAGAAGAGAAACCAAATAAGGAAAGTGAAACAACAAAAAAACCCTACTCTTCATCACCATCATGGGATAGGGACTGTTATCGCACGGTTTGTAGGAAAGGTCTAAAGAGCTTGAGTCAGGGCTTGAAACCGGCGTAACAGGAGCTTCCCCACCCACTGTCACCTCGATGGGGGGCTCTTTCTATTTAGGAGGGCTAGTCCAAGGGAGACGTCCCTAAGGCAATGTGGGTAAATGAAAGGCTAAAAGAATTGTGGACCAAGTCAAAGAAGTTCCCTTCCTGATTCTTTACTTAAATGAGATAGTCAAGGAGAGAATCCACTGATGATGTCTTTGTTCTTGAAACAGAACAAATACAACTAGAATATGTGCGATTGGGTGAGTACTTCATAAGCATTAAAGACTATCTTCAAATATATATGAGCAAATGATCCAATGCTGTGTGACGAGTCAATGATGGCTTAAACAAAGATGAATGGCTTAGTCACTTCTTCAATAAAGCAATAGAGATAAAAGCATCCAACATTCACAATTAAATCCTTGTATTAAATGTCAGTACACCAATAAATCAGATCTGCTCATTAATAGATATATTTCTTTGCGTCACCTATATATTGTTACTACAATGATGATGACGTCAAGCTTAAAAATTAGGTCAAAGAAAGACAATTGAGTGGAGCGTTTTAGCAAAATCGACTTACAAACACAATGGGTAACTCAATGTCTGTTATAATAGATGACAAACATCACAACGTTATAAGCATAAGCAAGAAAGCTAAAGGGTGTGGCGTCACCTATATAACTTTGTTGTCTGAGGTTAGCTAGCCAAGGATTGGCGTTTTGACAAATTCAACCAACAAAAGGGTAAAACAAATCCACGGCTATGAAGAGATAACAAGGCAGCACCTTTCTATCAAGCAAGAATTCAATTAAGGCAAAACGTTAATAATAGAGCTTAGGGTTAGTTCAAAAACTAGCTAGGGGTAGATGCTGGGTTAGTTAGGGTTTACCATTTAAAAGGTAGTTGAAGGAGTTTGAGACAACAAGCTCAAGAAGGAGTTTCTAGACTAGTGCCTTGGGTTTTATGGGTCAATGGAGATGAGACTAATGGTTGAGGAAGAACTCAAACTTAAAGACAAAAGAGCTAGGGTTTGATGATGGTGTTGCTATGGCAAGGCCACCAACCCTAAACCCTAAGAGGAAAGAAGACTTACCTAGGTCAGCCCAGCTAAAGCTATGAGCCTAAAAGCTTCCCTCTTCTCTCATAAGACTTTCTTGGCAATGACTGGCTTACAAGCATATGAAACCTATAAGGCTGAAAAGTGTTGTAAGGCACCAAAACCTAGAAGTAAACCCCTAAGAATTAACCAAACTCAATGGGGCCTAGGACGCCTTCTTTTCTTCAATTTATCAGCAAAACTAGCTCAAGACAAAGAGATGGCTAGTGTAGCTATGGCTAGAGCTAAGACCTTCTCAAATCACTTCTTGCATGGGGACATGAAATCACGACCTACTTGTGTGTTGGCTCCAGGGATCAAATGTTAAATCAGCAACCATTCATTCAAGAAGTTTTGATGAAAAGAAACACTTACAAGATCATAGAGAAAGCAATCAACTAGTTGTAAACCTTCCAATGGGTATAAAAGCACCACTTTGCCAAAATAGTCCTTCCAAGAGGTTGCGCATCACTCCAAAAAGAGAATAAACCAAGACAAAAGCTAAGAAATGATCTCTCAAGTAAAGAGAGCAAGTTATGTTATGTTGAAAAGAAGAAGAAGGATAAAACATGCATCTGTTATATGATACTTTGACCTTTAATTTTACAAAATAGGTCAATGAAATAGCTGACAAAGGCTAACATTACAATATCTTAATCATTTGTCACTTTTACATGCTAAAATGCCAAAACGCAGGCTAATATGTGAATGATAGAGACTGGCCCCTAAAGGGAGGCGTTGGCCTGTTGGGGCATAAACATCATCAGTGAGCAAGGCGTTGCCCCTCCAGGGGCTCCTCAATCCTGCCACGGTGCCAAAAGAAGCCAAACGCGGCGCCACATGCTCCAAAAATGCGTCCCAAGCAGTGTCCACGGTGAGGTCAGCATCCCATCTGTAAAGAGTGATCCCCATGAAATACAGGTCTGCAAAGCGTCCCCTCCCAATGAGGCGTCCTTCTTCTTCTACGTGCAAGGCCTCGTCACAACTATGTCCTGCCACTGCCATCCCAGCGTCCATCTGACGGGCTCTTGACCCCTATGGAGGTCCAGGCTAATCATCTCCCCATGTGCCGTCCTGCGAGAATTTTTGTAATAAGGTCGGGCATGGTCACGCACATCAAAGACTACACGCGCCCTCCGAGGGGCTCATCAGGTCTAGATATCATAGCAATGTAAATCCGCCCTAAATATTCATTATCAAATATATGCATAACATCCCTAACAAATGCTATAATAGCTCGGGCATTACAGACCCACTATACAAGGCTGGGAAAACCAAAGGGGCAACCTCTTGGGCTAATACCTTAAGAAATGGAAAGTTTCCTCAAAGGGTCATTCAAACCATGTATAGTGATGTGATGTGGTTTTAAGGAATATCTAGTCGTAGTCGGACCTAGAGTGGTGTAGATACGTGGGTGCTTTTGTAGGAGCCGAGTTGTACCCATCATGGATGCATTTTTCCAAGCCCTTATTGCCTTATCTTTCTTATTTGCATTTTACTACAAACCTTGATGAAGAAGGGACATTGCCTTGGCTTGGTGGCCAGTGGCCGTTACCCACTAGTATCTTCGAAAAAATGATAGGGTTGGCTCGTGATGAGAACCCCCTTCCTTTGGCCATGCAACCAGGTCACTGCCCTGGCTTGGCACCCAGATGGTGGCAATGTCATACAGCTAAATACCTATATGAACATAATGCATTTCATTGATGGGACCTCCCATCTCTTGGTTCGTCTTGCATTTATTTATTTATCATTTTCTTAGGGGTCCCTGGTTTCTTATGAGAGGCTTTTTATTGCCTTCACCGAGGATCCCACGAAGGAGAAACATCTCTAGGTTTTCATTTCCTATGGCTTTTATCTTTTACCGACTTCTTTTACCACGAGGCCTTTAGCCCCTTCTTCCCACAAGACAAGATGTACCCTGGATGAGGTCATCCCTAATGGCTAGACTAGGGGAATGGGATGGATATTGGGGTTTTAAGATGTAGAGTGATAATATGGTAGAAGGGCGGACGATGGTTACACCAAACCCCAGCACAGTGTAGCTAACCAAAACCCATAGATACCAACTTGCCAAGCTACCCCATCAATTACCCCAACAATGGTCAAGTGGATTAGTGTAAAGATCCAAGCAGGTTATACGAGATAGAGAAGTCAATACACATACATAAGAAGGTTATAATGATCAAATATGACACATACATGATACCTCGGACCAATTACCTCATATGAAGCAAGAGCCACTACGTCTGACCCAGTGATGGAGAGTGAATTAACTGCCCCGGCCGAGGACAAGGAAGTCACGGTGAGAAAGAAGAAAGGAGTGGAGCCCTCAAGGGGCCATGCTCAGAATCAAAGGTGGGCCCTCAAGGGCCATGCTCAAGTCAATCTGCTCTCGTACTCCATGTCTAGGACCATGTGGGCCTCGAGACATGATCTCCTAGTTATCCCTAGATATCGGGGATAACAGGGACTCGGGAGAATCTACCATATTGTTGACTATTGTACAGTTTTCAACACTAAGTCTAAAAATGTCATCCAAAGAATGCACCAAGATGAGAGAATTGGCTAAGCTATCCTTGAAGCACCGAAGCACTCTTCACAAGAAGCAAAAGGACCCTTCCTAACACTAGACACTTCAAGTAATTACCCACCATCTAGAAGGATACTATTACAATTTCTAGATGAGAATTACAAATCAAATTGCACACATTGACAAACATTGTAGTAAATGACAAATATAACACAAATGCCAAATATGCCACAATAGAACACATTTGTCACTAAAGGAAAAACTTATCAATGCAAGACAAAATCATAGCAAATGCAAAGTATGATGAATACAAACAATTTCCTTAGACTAATGTCCTCACATTCTAGAAGATTGTGAACATGGGTTTCATATGGAACAGGGAAAGAACGGTACAAACACTAACAAGAACCTCTTGTGAGGTATTATTGTACGTGACAATTAGAATTCCACTATTGTGATCTAAGGATACCTAGGCATCTCGTTTGTAGAGGACACCATTGAAATGGTCCCTTTTCACAAGGAAAAACGGTGTTTGTTACCACCTATATCGGATGGGGTTATACATGCGGTTCTTGATCACATGAGTCTGATTTTGACAGGTTGATACCATGATCCTATCCTTCACAAGGTTGGGATATTGGTGAAGTCAACTAGTATCGTGGGATGAGAAGTGGCTTATGTGGTGGATTTTTGTGGCTCGATTCTTGCTCATGGTGGCATATCTTGGTTGATGGAGCTTCAAGGTTTAGAAGTTTATAGTTATGATGCTTTTGTTGGTGGTTATGAGATGCTCCTTTGTCCTATGGTATATCATTGGTGGATGTTGTCATGGTTGTTCCTAGATTCTGTTTATTATGGCTTTGGTGGATTGTGCTTCTATTACCTATATGGATTATACCTTCATTAACATAAGTGTGGGTGCAATTTTATATGCCAATGAGTCATCCTTTCCATCCATCCATCCATTAAACCTTGAAGTGCCAACTACATTACTATGAGTTTCCCCCTTTATTTCATGTATTCACCCTTTACACCACGATCTTTTCATAAGTTCAATCATATTTTTCATTTTATCCAAGGGGATTACACATATAATATTTTATTTAACCATTCACTTTTTCATAGTGAGCCAGTTTATTCCTAAGAAAGGGGAGCCACCCACTTTATGAACTCACCTTATACACCATGGGGGGCACACATGTTAAGGAGAGATTATATCATAATAAAGAGGGCCTTTCTTTCCAAACCATAAAGTGGAGTGGAAAATTTATATTATTTTCAGAAGCCATGAGTCGAAATTTCCATATTATAATATTGAAATATTATATGGAAAGGTGTCCACCTACACCATAATGTTGTTTCCCCTCCATATGCTTTAACCCTCGAACCATATGACAGCCTGATTTTGATGGAAAATTAATTATGATGGGGGGATTTAAAAGTCACTATTTATTTGAGTAGTCATGGGATTAACTTATATGGTTGTCACACATGGAGTCGCCATCAAACAAAGTCCAAGATTTATAAAGCCCACGATTTGATAAAAAGAGACCTTCAAATGAATGTATTACCTTATTATAATGGGGTCGTAGCATGAAGATACCGTGAGCCATTGTCCAGGTCAGCCATTCGATGGAGCGGATTCATACGAATGGAGCCATGGGTCTCAAGAACAATTAATCGTTTGATTGGTTAATCGGTTCTACTTTCGATTGAAGGAAACGTTTTAATGATGGAGCCGATTAAAGATCCCAGTCCAAAAGGTGTCGATTTCTATGGTTGTTTTGGGGCAAAGTGTCGCAATTTCTTGTCCAAATGGCCAACCAATTCGAGGACCATCATATAGCATGAAGTCGTTGTCCCTCATACCTCTGTCCAACGGTCAACCAGCTGGATTAAATTCCATGGAGCCGCTCTCACATTTATTGAGGTAGTCGTTTACATGCTATGAACAACGGCATTAATCCAAAGGTTTTTATTTTTAAACTACACCATTACCTAATTTCACATGTGATCGGTGCCTCCCTCCTACTCAGCTTGCTCGTATGGCATATGAAGTCATTGGAATGTAAGATGGGATGCTCCCTTTACGCTTATTTTCACATGGCCAATACTTATATGAAACCATACGAATGGCCTTTTTGACTATTTCGAGCTGGGTTGCTTGACTAATGTATTGAGTCAGCCGTGGACATGGATGCAAGAGATTATTGGAGCCACTTGAGCTGTGGATTGTTTACACATTGTGAGCCACCATTTTGGAGCTAGATGGCATGCAAAATAGTATTGGGACAGTCATCTTACTCACCAAATATTTCACACAGCTACCGCCTTGAACCAATCATTGGATGAGTTGTCTCCACATATCAATCCGAGTTGACTGAGTATTGTTTGAAGTGGGGACGAATTGGATAGAGCCAGCGGTTGCATGGATGATATGCCTTTTAAATCACTAAACTATTTCATGGCAGGCACGATGGATGTAATGGGTGGCCCCCTTCTATTATTTCATCCATGATATGCCTTTTAAATCACTAAACTATTTCATGGCAGGCACGATGGATGTAATGGGTGGCCCCCTTCTATTATTTCATCCATGAAATAGCGTATGTATGAACCACGATTTTTTGCAAGCCAAATAGAGGGGATGTCGTACAGCACATGGGGGTACCATGGCATTGGGCCAACTCATGTGTGGAGGCCCATTTTAGAAGCTTCCAGCACTTTCTGGAAGAATGGAAATGTTATTTTATTGTAAGAAGTTGAGCTAGAGGCTCCATAAAAGGAGCAGCTCCCTCACTTCAGATTCATGGTTGGATTTGGGAGAACTCCCTCCCTTGGAGCTTAATGGCAGAGTTACTGGATGTGTTTTGGAGGTTCTGCAACAGTTTCTTGTGGTGAGGATGTTTGTATATCTGTTATGTGCTTTCTCCTTTGTTGCTGAAATAGCCAGAAATATTTCAGAAGTTAGAAGTTGGTGTACTACTCCCATCTTCTGTTATCATTAGAACTCTGTTTATGAATACATTTAGTTCTCTATTTATGGATTGAAGTTTCTCATACATGGTTCTTGGTAGCTGTAGCATTTTCAAATATCAGGTGTTTTCTACACATGCAACACCCTTGGCATATTTTTTGCAAACCAGGGCAGCAAGGAGAAGAACACTTTGGGCTTGTACTTTTCAGCCGTATGGTCTCTCTCCCATCTTTAGAACAGCCCCCCATGTGACCCTTGTTGTGACTCCATTCACCCAATGGACAAAGCACTAGTTTCCAGTCCACCATCCGTCTTTGTTTCGCTGGAATTTACTCTTTGAATCACCTTTTGCACTCCATTGACTTGCAATTCCAGCAGTCCTATTTAGGGATGCCTTCCTTGAGCCGGAGGAGAGCAGGCCTGAAGAGAAGAGGGGAGTTGGTGAGGTGACAGTAGCTAACCCCCTAGTTACCCAAATCTATCATCCAGGTGCTTGGGACTTCTGCATGTTCATGATGACAGATTGAGCAGTAGCAATGTCCTAATGTCACCCATTGTCCCCAAAAAATGGTATGTTGAGGAAACATCCTTGCCCAATTTTCCATCCCCAATATGCAAGAAATAGATCCCCTGCACCTCTAGAAGCATATCGTATGGAACACTAATTGAGAGAAATTATTTGACTAAAAAACTCTAAACACATTAATAATTAATACAAATTTGGTCAACTTTTATCCAAAACAATGAAAAAGAACGTTAAGAAACCAAACTTGTCTAGAAGAGATTATATTTCTTTTGCATAATGTTCTTGCAACTACTTTGCAATAATACTATCGTGCCATTTTCTCTATCGTTCAATCCTCTACCTATTTATGGATATTGACATTGTGTGCACAGAAGTTTGGGGGCTAACTTTGTCATTGCCCCCAATTGTTCTAACTTTGTCATCGCCATGTATAAGATTGTGTCATTTCACAAAAGTTAGGCGCTAACTCATATTAGGTTAACATTTCATGTTCAACTCTTCTAGAGAGTTCTCATTCAGCACTGCACTTTGCTTGATGTTAAGATTGAGACATACTTCATCTTTAGATGTTTTGTCTATTATAATTTATAAGATTAAAGGGAGATTTCATTGTCTCTACAAGGACTCGAGCTAGTCTTTATTGACATTCTTCAGATATTGTGATCGGCAAAGACTTGCCTTATACAGTGGGGAGGCCTTTTCCCTTAGACTATATCTAATTCAAAGTTCTTCTAGGACAGCAACCCAGATTACCTCCTTTATTCCAATCCCATGCACTGGGTAACACACTTCCCCCCAGCCAACCATGTAGACAGCATGTAGACAGCACTATGACCATCTGGCATTGCTCTTTGGCCCACATCACTTGAGCTTTGGGTCGAGCTACATCAAGGACACTTAGGAGGATCAAAGGTACTCATGACACATTTCTACAGGACACCTACTCGAAGATGCATGACTAGTTTATTTCCTTCTACTATGAGTTCTTTGGCATTGGATGTTAAGAGTGGTCCTACCTCTTATTCAAGACTAAGCAGCCCAGGAGCAAGTTGAATCCACCCAAGATTACTTGCTAGGGCCTGTCACCCCAAACCACTCTCTAGAAAACATTATCTGACAGGCACTTGTATTTGACATCTACACTAATGATTCGGATGATGAGTGGGGCAAACTTCTCCATCCCTTTATGGAAGTTGCATCTTTGTCCAGGCTATGCTACTTCACTGGCTCTCCACCTTTTTAGGGTTTACCTTCTTGAGATAACCTACTTGTACATATATGCTTATGTCATCTCGTCTCATGTTGCTCCTGTACTCATTTCCCATTTCACTTCATCTCATTTCAAGGGGTCTTTTTCACCCTTCAGTTTTGGTTCGACCATTTTTGTTGGTTGTAGTTACTAGTCCCGTTGAACTATTTTGGTCTTCACTGGAAAGAATTTCAATGTTCTCGATGTTCCTCAGTGGGACAGTATATTCTTCAGTATATGTCTTAAACCCTAGAACATTAAATTCTTTACTTAAAGCAATTTACATGACCTTTTCCCAAGATCTGCAGCATTTACAAAATAACTTGATATTGCAATACCTAGCCATCACATTGCTTATGTTTGATTTTTTAATAAAATATCTTTTCATATCTGACTTCAGATATTAGATTTGCATCCTAAGATTCACCTAACAAATATTGCTGATAGGATGTCTAAAGAAGTACACCTTCAAACTTTAGTCATTCAACTAGAGCATGAAAATGTTACGTGTGACAGAACAGTTACCTGTTTTGCAGCATTTACAATTCCACTTGCAATGACATCACATTTCATAATGCCTCCAAAAATGTTGACAAGAATTGCTTTGACCTTTTCATCAGACGTCAAAATTTTAAATGCTTCCACCACCTACATGAAAAAACACTCAAATCTGTCATTCTCTTTCCAATACACAATACAACTATTGTAATTGTTAGAATAAAATTACTAGATGTTCTAGTATAGATGTTAGTATTGTATACCCTAAGACTCCCTCAGGCAAGTACACCTGAGTTACTACTTTAAACCATTTAAGCCACATTGTGAGAATCCTAGAGTACACAATTTAAATCTAGCTGGTGACAGTCTGACCACAAATGAAAAATGAATACCTGAATATTAGAAGAAACTTAAGTGAAGTAAACCTCCTAAGAAGAAATTGCAAACTAAAATTCTCAAACAACTCGTTTAAATAACTAGATAAAGAATATCAAATATACCGTAGTATCCATGTTCAAAAACTACAAACTTTAGTTGATTCAAAAACATAATAAGAAGATGACAGATAGATTATTACAACTCTTTTTCTCTCTTGATTTTTTTTGTGTGTTTGAGATATTCTGAGCATCCAATCATCTTCAGTTTCTGTTTACCTTTTCTGATCCCTTATGTTGCACATAAAATGTTGGTGACATGGACTATTATATAATGACAGCATCAGGTATACAGAATCACAAACTAAGGTAAATTGAATCAATCTTGGTTAGAATCCAAACTAAGGTGAATCTATATTAAGTTTCTGATTCTACAAGTATGGGTATGCTTGTCCAGGGGTTAACTGCCACACATCTGAAGGAAAAAAAAACGGTCTTTAATCAGCCAATCAATAAAAAGAGGTAAAAAAGCATACCCTCTTCCGATTTTTTGCTACTGTGCAATATACATCACACCAAAAGTAAGGATAGCAATTTTGCTGATACTAGCCAAGAATTTACTTAATTCTTATTGGTCTACAACATATACCAGATTGATACTAGAAATAATCATCTCCATTAAGGCCTACAAGTATATAGCAGTAGAACTGAAACGAACACATACCCCACCCCCTCTAACATCTTCAAGGAAACAGGGCACTTTAACCTCAAAACTTATCAGTTTGCTAAACCATGGGTTAACACAAATCTAAATGCCCATAGACATAATAGATTGTACAATATATGCAATAAACAGAATACATTACAAAAGTTTGCAAAACTTTCAGCCACAGATAAACACAACATATAACACAGGATATATACTTATTTGCAATTTTGTCTGAGCTATATGGAATGGCTGCTGGAAACGATTTCCTCCCAGCCATAGGAAATCCTTGAATCATTGCGACCCCCGAGCCAAGCCTATGAACTGACAAGGCCGTTGGCCTTCACTCTCACGGGCAGATATACAACACTCAACAACATTACACAAGAAAACCCACCAGTGTGTGCACCAGAAGAGTAGAATATAATAGCTCAGTATACACAGAAACAATGTTGCAGCAATAAGTTGGGCACTTGCTAAACTATGTGCTAGTCAAGCATTCCCTTGCCATGCTTCCACTGGACAAGAGCACCTATTCTGCCAACCTACGCACTGGTCAGAACATCATAAACACTTCACAGCCTGCCCTGCTTCTGCTATTCACTCCCATCCCTCCATCAATGCAGAAAATTTAAAGATGATATATTGGCCTGTCAAAAACCTGCCCACTCTGGTAGGAAATAACTCAGTTGTCCTCCATGACTATCTCTCCACATCAATTGCCCCCCAAGCTCCCATTCTCAGAAGCACTATATGCATGGGAAACGGCAACATCAGCACAGCATGTACGTAATGTTGGACATAGAAAACGGGAAGAGTTAAGATTTATACAATCTTTGTCAAAGTGCACACAGATGCTACCTGTTGGATGTGTTTCCCTCAAGGCAAGGCATATATTCTCAAGCTACATATCAAATCATAAGGAAGGAGTTTTATGGATGCCACATGCCCCTCTCGTTGTCTCCCTCTTCCCTCCACAACATGTTAATTCACAGCCCCTCCTCATGTTCCCCTTGGCCATTATATGTTTCTATTATATTAATTTAATTTACATAATTACATTTACATAGGACTCAACTTAGGTAACCGCATTAAATATACAACATATGTGCTATTTACATATTTGCTGGCAAGGTTCTTGGCCTTGAGCCCTTCCTAGGAATTTACATGACTACATATTTCCACATAAAATATTTCCATCCGTGGTGCCCTTGACTCGGTACCAAAGCAAAACCACACATATACACATCATATTTAGTATTTACAGATGACCCATGTTCAACATACGAAGGTCAAAACAGGGTATCGCATAAACTATAGTAAAAGCATGTCTGAAGAACATATATTATAAATAATATCTATAAATTCCCAAAGTTGACATCAAAGGCAATTATAATTATATAAAACCCAAAAGGTAGTTTGAGAGATATGAGATCCGTGACAGAAACAAGATAGTGATCACTCAAATTGTAAGGATATGGTCAGATAACATCTAAAAGGCAATGTTATCAGAACCGGACCGGTGACCGAACCGGTCGACCCCAAAAATGTGAAATCGATTGGAACCCGAAAAAGACCGATCAACCAAAAAATACTTAAAATATTCAAATTTTGAAAAAAAAAACATATATTCATGTGCATCTATATGAATCCAAACCATTTATACACAAATATGCAAAGTTTTTCATTTATATAGCAAGAGTGCATATAACGAAAATAGCACCGAGAGTAATCCATCCCTGAACCAAAATACATCAACAAGGAGGCTCTAAATGGCCTCTAGAATCCAAAAAAAAACATGCTACGAAAAATAACTACATATCATCAAAATCATTACCTGTATTAGGATCTCATCATTAGTGTCACCCTCTAAGCATTAAATAAGATAGAAAAAGCTTACCATGCCTAATAAGTGATTTTACTTGAGTAAAGGGTACATTTTTACTAGGGTCGTGACAAAAGAGTTCAACAATCAATGCCACCAACATCGAAGTACATAGAGGGTTTGGTGCTCTTGATTAAATGCTAGTTCCATACCCTCATTCATGATAGCATCCTGTGGAAACGTTGCAATCCTGCCAATCTTAAAATCCTGAAAACCATTAAGTCTACTGAACTTTGAATGGGACCTAAAATTCTACTTTCTCCATATGAAGTCCAATGAGGTTGGAACAACTCTCAAACATCCTAAAACAATTAATGGTAATGTTAAAAATTTAAGTAAAAGTGATAATATTAAAGGAGAATATCAGTTTTACTTAAATTTTATAAAGGAGAATGTCAGTTTTACTTAAATTTTATAAAGGAGAATGTCACTTTTACTTTAAGAATTTAATATTACCATTATTACTAGGTTTGAGTAGGCCCTAGGGTTAGCTAATAGGCCCCCCTTTTCTTAAATTATTATTTTTTTTAAATTTGAAAAACATGGGTCCATGTCGCACCGTACAAACGTTGATTCGGTGCCTAAAGGCCAGTTCGGTACCAAACCAACCAAAAAGGGTTCAATACGTCGATTTGACATGGTTTTGCTCCAAAACCAATCGAACCGGCAGATTCAACTGGTTCCGATTGTTGATGTTTGTAGCAATGGACAGGAACTTCCGCACAAGTCTAGTGTTGGACGATTGGAAGTCATCCAAAAAGGACATTTTTTATCTTTGTAATTGTCTTTAATTAAAGATAATTATTAAAGTGAATAGACTTTTATATTGAGTTGATTAATGTCTAATAAAATGTAAAGTATTTACAATAGTGATTTAGATATAATCTCCACCGTCGATTAGGATTTAATCTCAACCATCAATCTCACTGAGAGATTAGGGTTATGGAGACTTGGTCATGAACTCAAAGTTATAAAAGAAAGACAAAGTGAAAGTAGAAGAAACGGAGAGACTCACAGTGTGTTGAGACACAGAGAGRGAAAAGAAGGAAKTTTGCTCAGTTCGAAGGAGGAGAGAACAAGCAGTAGTAGAAAGTGGAAGAACAACCCAGCAGCCAAAAATTTTGGTGGTTGTACTATCCAGTAGGGAGTACTAAGGCCGTACAATTTATGGGGCCGTATAGCCACGTGCAAGCCATAAAGAGGGCTTCTTCAACTAAGTTTCTGGCAGGACCAAAACAGCCAAGTATTGTTGTAATTTGATTCTTTTCTCAGTGGGCTATTTTCCCAATATGGAATCCCTTGTAAGCTTGGAGTAATTTAATGAAAAGGTGATTTGAAGGACAGTAAAAATTTGTCTGTGTGCTTGGGAATTTATTTTGCTTCCGCTATTTATTTTTCAATTAATTTCCAACCAGTGTAATTATTCTATGGTCTAAATTTGTTGTTTAAAAATTCAGCAAGTAATTTTTTGTTTGAGATCATAAGGACGTAATTTACCCAAGGTTGAAATTTCAACATGGTATCAGAGCAAGGTCTCTGATTGAGATTTCCAAGTACCAACAGTTAGATCTAGGCAAGGTGTAGTAGTTCTAAGGTACCAGCGGACAGATCTTATGCAGATCTAAGGTACCAGCAAACAGATCTAGTGGATTTGAGGTACCAACAGGAAGATCTAGTGAAAATATGAGGTACCAGCAGGAAAATCTGAGGTACCGGCAAGCAGATCTAGTAGATCTGAGGTCCAGCGGACAGATCTAAGTGACCAACAGAGAGATCTAGCATATTTGAGGACCAACAAGAAGATCTAGTGTAGATTTGAATGACCAACAGACAGATCTACCAGATTTGAGGTACCAGCAGACAGATCTAGTGCAAATCTGAGGTACCAGCAGGAAAATATAGCATATATGAGGTACCAACAAGGAAATATAGCAGATCTAACAACCAACAAGAAGATCTAGTGTAGATCTAAGTATTCAACAAACAGATCTAGCAGATTTGATGACCAACAAACATATCTAGTGTAGATCTGAGTGACTAGCAAACAAATCTAGCAGATCTGACGTCCAAGAGTCAGTTCTAGTACAGATGTCGCATTACAACAACAGATCTATTATATCTGAGTTAGATATGAGTGACCAGTAGTTAGATCTAGTACAGATCTAGGGATATTTCAGCAGATCTATTAGATTTGAAGTGCATAAGTTCGGTTTTACTGGTGCTTGAAGGACTGAGCACATTTTCACAGTAGTCTATGTTATCCCCCACTTTCAAGGATAACGAAGAGATCATGTCTCGAGACCCACAGGTTCTAGACATGGAGTACCGAGAGCAGGATTGACTTCAGCATGGCCCTGGAGGGCCCACCTTTTCTCTCTTCCAGCATCTTTATCCTGTCAGCAGCAGCAGCCTCCACCACCATTGGCTTGGTCTTGTGTCAGAGAGGGTTCTTGCTTCATGAGGTAATTAGTTCAGGTATCATGGTATGTGTCACTTTGATCATTAAAACCACTGAATGTATGCATCTGATTCCTTTTATTTCTAACAACTGCTTGGACCTTACACTTGCCCACTTGACCATGTTTTGGGGATTGACAGGATGTCCTAGTAAGCTTGTGTCTGTTGGTTTTACTTAGCCACTGGGGGTCATTTATGAGAAGCCATCGTCTGCTCCCTTCACAGTTTCACTTTTCTATCTTGTTTCCCTCTCACCTGTCCCATTCCACTTGTCCGAGCACTAGGTTGACCTATTTTTGGGATTGCACCTTATCTAGTGGGAGGAAGGGGCTAAAGGCCCAGAAGGTAAAAGCAAGTTGGTAAAAGATAAAAGCCTGAGAATAAAACCTAGAGATGCTTCGCCCAGGGATCCCCGAGAAAGCAATAAAAGGCTTCTCAACAAGAAACAAGAGGGACCCTAAAAAAATAAGGATGTCCTAGTAAGCTTGTGTCCGTAGGTTTTACTTAGCCACTGGGGGTCATTTATGAGAAGCCATCGTCCTCAAGCTCCCTTCACCGCTTCACTTTTCCATCTTGTTTCCTCTCACCGGCCCCATTCCACTTGTCTGGGCACTAGGTTGACCTATTTTTGGATTGCATCTTATATAGTGGGAGTATAGCTGCAAGGCCTAAGGTAAAAGGAAGCTTGTAAAAGATAAAAGCTTGAGAATAAAACCTAGAGATGCTTCTCATAGTGGATTCTCAAGAAAGCAATAAAAGGCTTCTCAACAAGAAACAAGAGGGACCCTAAAAAATAATAAAACAAGACCTTAACCGTAGGATAGGGTCTCATCATGAGCCACCTATTAGGTCCATGGGTACCAGCAGTATGACATTGCCACCAACCTGTTACTACTAATGCTTAGGGCAATGACTCCCGGTTGCATGGCCAAGGGAAAGAAGGTCTCATAATTTGTACTCTCTTATCATTTATGCGGTGCTACCGTGGTAATTGCCACCATCGGTCATCACGCCGTGGCAATGTCCTAATTATCGCTGAGCAAAAAGGAAAAAACAATAAAAAATGAAATAACAAAGAATGGAATGTTTAAAAAGAATTACATCCATGATGGTGTACAAAATTTCACAAAGGCACCCATTAAGAAAGACATTGCATCCTTGGTTTGCACCTGTTCTTGCTTGGACATCCCTCGACCACTTCATCCACTTACATGGCTTGAAGAGGCCCTTCCCGAACTCTTATTCAGTGAGCACTAGACCAATAGGATGCCTTTCCCTTTTCCCAAACTTGTATTAGGTTTGAAAAACGCCTTTTGAGCCATTAGAATGATCTATTAGGCCAAGTGCATATGTTTATTAATATTGATGATGAAATGTGATTGACATTACATCCCCAGGACGAGCCCTTGGAGGGCGTAGCTTTGATGTGCAAGACCATGCCCGATGGATAGGTACCCAAATGGACATGTACACATGGGGGAGATTTCATCACTGACTTCCATGGGGTCGGGAGAGCCCATCGTGGATACCTATGACCCTGCCCAAGTGATACAGATAGAGATGGATCCGTAGCTTTGCACCAAAGGAGAAGAGGACATTCCACCAAAGGCACCCCTAGCAGAGCTTGACTTAGGGGGATGACCCTTTCTTAGTGGAACGCTGGGTCTTGGGAGCATAGGATGTCACCATCTTAACCATGACGTCACCCAACAATATGAACATTTTGGGAGGCACTAGGCCAAAGGCACGTGGCGTGCTGGAGAAGCCCAAGGAGGTTTTAACGCTGCTCCAAGACACCCCATCACCTAAAAAGGGCCTCCAACGCCTCCCTTTGAAGGGCTTTACCTCTTCAACTTGATTTAGGATTTAATTTGACAATTTAATGTAAAACAAGATGATTTTGGTATTTTACCTCTAGTCTGCCTTTTACATGACCTAAAAGTAAATTAGGTAATTGATATTTAGCAAATGTGGAGGATTTTCCCCATTTTTCATCATCATCACTCATTCACTCCATAAGGAGGTCCGAATTTGTGCTCTATCTTGGGTATTTGGCTGATTTGAAAGAGGTGCACTTGTTGAAGGAATACTTTTTTGGCATTTTATGGTGTTTCTCTGAAGGAAGGTATTACAACTAGAGTTGGCATGGTTATTTCTCATCAATTAGCATTTTTTCTGCAAAACCTCTTAATGAATGGTTGTAGTTTAATTTCTGCATATGTTTATGAATATTGTTGAATCAAACCCTAGGTGACAAGCACAATAAGTAGGTCCTTGTCTCATGTCCCCCGATAGAGAAATCTTCGCCCATTGAAGAAGTGAAGAAAGAGCCTAGCCATATTACACTCCTATTTCTTCTTCCTTTTAGCTAGTCGCACTTAGAAGCCAAGAAGATGGAGATTCCGCCTAGGTCTACTACACTAGGGCCATACTTTTCTAGGGTTTGTTGAAAGGCCTTGTTGTAACAACACCTGTCTCATCAAACCCTTTGTTTTGGCTTTTCGTATGCTTTATTCTGAGCTAACAAGCTGCCCAGAAGGAGGAGAGAGCACGAGGCCTTGTTGTAGCAACACCGAGTGAGTCTCCCCTAGGGTTTTGATTCTTGGAGGCCTTGCTTTGGCGCAACACCAAACTTCTCCCTCTTAGCCTAATCTTTGCCTCCTTCTAACTCCTCCTGTGATCCTTCACTTTTTGACTCCATTAACCCCTAAGGCACTCATCTAAAGTCCTCCAAATAAGCTCAAGTGTTCCCATTACAACATTCTCAAACCCTTTGAATTGAAAACCCTAACTACTAACCCTAGTCTAAAAGCTAACCCTATTAACCCTAATTGTTGTCATCATCTCATGGTATTACATCATTAGTGCAGCATTGTTTTGTTTATGAGCAATTGAATAATGGTTAAGGCATTTATTGAATGAAATATTGATTGGTTACATTGGAATGCCATATTGTTTTAATATTTATTGGTGAAGTGTTATAATTTTCATTGCTATAGATAAACATGGAATTCGTCAACATTTATTGCGAATTGCTTATTTATTGAATATCAGATAGTCATTTACATAGGAAGTACTAACCCCATTGAGATATAGTTTGGTATATAGCGCATTGTTGTTGTTTTGTTCAAGGTGCATAATTTCTTTGGGGGTTTCTTAAATTGGCCTTTAATATCTATCTAATTGGTGGTGACCTGTGAAGGGGGAAAACTTACCCCTAACTTATTATCCTCTTACCTCCTCAAAACCCTAGGTCACCCTGGACGTCTCCCATGGGCCTCACTCCTCCTAAATAGAAAGAACCTTCCCATCGTGGGTGACATTGTGTGGGATAGGTTCACATGGCTTTGACTCGCACTATAGCCTTCATCCCTTTTGCCACAACCGTATGAGCAACAAATATCCAGAACAGGAGTCCTCATACAATCTTGGAGGACAAGACACTAGAGGAGGCATTCACTAGTGTGTAGCTTTAGGATGAGCCACTTATGCATCTTTGGTTGTCTAATGTGTTAAAACTTTGGTACTGCTAACCATAGACAATGTCACATCATTGTCACCTATTATCCACCAGTTTGCACAAGTTGGATTTTTTGAAGAGTCGCCAAAGAATGAGCAATCGCTCATATATACGTATTTCAAAGATTCAAATGGGCCTTAAAAGGGCCGATTTTCCGCACTTCCACCATTGTAATAAATGTCCTAAGAATGAGATATTGTAGGTATACATACACCTTGATCTAAGAGTAAGTACATACTGGAGTGTTTTTCTCACTTGTTAATTATTTTTTCTACTCGTCTTTGTGAGCGACAACAGTACTTCTAAGTTTTTTTACTCATAAGACTTTCTCCAAAGCCAGAGTATGTGTTAACAAGCAGGTCTCGGCATGGAAAAACCAATGTCTAATGTCTAGGTCGTATATAAGCCTGCTACTAGAACATAGTCTCGAAATACTTGGGAAATTGGCAAGGTCTAATAGGTTTTTTAATGCTTTAGTGAATTAATTAAATTCCTGCAAAATTGGAATTAATTAATTATGAGTCATTGAATGTAAAAAAATATGGCATCAAACATTGTCAAATGTCATATTATAGAGGGGCTTCCGCAGTGCAAAACATATTAGATATCATTTTCAGATTAACTACTTAGTGTAAGTCATTAATCTATGACCCATCCATGAGTATTAGTCTCAACTCCACTCAATAATTCTCAAGGATTTGAATAGTCCACTTGAAAACTCATTGCATCGGGTGAGTTCATTGTGGGTGAAGAAATGGGATTGAATCCAATCTAAATGAATCGTGATAGCATCAATCATCACTTCCGGCTTGCACCCAGCAACTGCACTTCCTGTGTGATCACTCATCCCAAGACGTCATGCTCAAGCTTTAACTGTGAGTTTTCCCCACAATCAAGCCCACTTACTTTAAGCACCCCATTTGCAAAACCTTAGCAAGTATTGTGCCTATGAACTGTATCCAGCTTAGAGCTCCCTTTCACTCTTATTATTTATAGAGGGGTTTCCGCAGGCAACATATTAGATATCATTTTTGGGATTCACTGTAGTGTAAGTCATTAATCTATGACCTTATATCCATGAGTATTAGCCCAATCGACCAATAATTTCTAAGGATTTGAATAGTCCACTTAGCACTCATTGCACCGTGATGCTCACAGGGTGAAGAAATGGGATTGAAACCAACGAAATGAATCAAAGATAGCTAGCCGCATCATCACTTCCGGTTTGCAAAATCTGGAGCAACTGTGACTCCTGTGTGGCTCCATCCTAAGACACCTCAAGCTCAAACGCTGCTTAACTCCGCGGGTTTTCCCCAATAATCAGTTTCCCACTTAGCTTGCTACCCCATTTGCAAAACCTTAGTAAGTATTGTTCCTTATGAAATACCCAGTTAGACCTCCCTTCACTCTTATTATTTGTAGAGGAGCTTCCTAGCTCAACATATTAGATATCATTTTCTGGATTAACTCCAGTAGTGTAAGTCATTAATCTATAACCCATATCCATGAGTATTAGTCTCAACCGACCAATAATTTCTAAGGATTTGAATAGTCCACTTAGCACTTCCATTGCATCGGGTGATGCTCACAGGTGAAGAAATGAATTACAAAACCAACGAACAATCGTGATAGCATCAATCATCACTGGCTTGCACTGTGAGCCGTGGACTTCCTGTGTGGTCACCCATCCTTAAGATGCCTTTTGGCTCAAGCAAGATGAACTGTGGAGTTTTTTTCCACAATCAAGCCCACTTAGCTTGCTACCCCATTTGCAAAACCTTAGCAAGTATTGTGCCTAAGGAATTATCCGCTTAGAGCTCCCTTTCACTCTTATTGTTTATGGGAGGGGCTTTCAGTAGGCAACATATTAGATATCATTTTCGAGATTAACTACGTAGTGTAAGCCATTAATCTATGACCCATCCATGAGTATTAGTCCTTAACTCCACCAATAATTCCCTGCGATTTGAATAGTCCACTTAGCACTCATTGCATCGGGTGATGCTCACAGGGGTGAAGAAATGGGATTGAAACCAATGAAATGAATCGCATAGCATCAATCATCACTTCCGGGGCTTGCACCCGGTAACCAGGACTTCCCAGTGGTCACCCATCCCAAGACGCCTCTGGCTCAAGCACGCTTAACTGTGGAGTTTTCCCCACAATCAAGCCCACTTAGCTTGATACCCCATTTGCAAAACCTTAGCAAGTATTGTGCCTTATGAACTATCCAGTCAGAGCTCCCTTCACTCTTATTATTTATAGAGGGGCTTCCGCAGGGGCTCCCTTCACTTTTTAGGTCTTTTTCATCTAAGTTTGAGATCAAGATTTTTGCTTAGCTTAAATTTTTTATCAAGTTGTTTAAAGATGATACGTTTGTTGTCCTAAAACAGCAAACAGAACTCTTTAAAAAGAGCCCAAGTTAGGACTTTCTAAAGCCTCAAAAAGCCCCAAAAAATCTACTTTTTTGCCTCAGAAAATTTCTCTAAATTTTGGTAAAATCTTTAGTTGTTAGAACTCTTTCCTATCATCTTTTAAATCATTTCTGTTTGTTGTTGTGTTGCAGCAAATACAGGTCCAAGAGGAGGTTCTACTCATTTTAGGTGGATTTCAAGGTTTACAGGGACCCTGGGGGTTGCAACTTCTTCAAAAAACAAAGTTTCTCCTTTCTCCTTATTCATGTATTCTTTTCTCAACGATCCAAAAAATAAGGATCCATCCTCTTCTAAGAGTGCTAAAGCTCAAACAGAACTCCAAAGTTCTCCATTGTAACAAGTAATAAAAGCGGGTTTTTGTGCCCAGTTTCTTCATCCCCTTAAGGGGGGATTTGTGTTGTGGTTTGCTTTTGTCTTTTTAATCTGTGCATGCTCAAATCTAGTAATCAACTACACAAATCAAGCAATATCAAACACACTACAACACTCTAACTCTATGCATGATAACATTAATTCTCAGATTTTCATGTGTCTTTCTTAAGTTTCAAGAAACTTCCTTTCTTCAGTTAGTTTTGTTTGCAACAACATTTTTTCAAGCAATATCTTGTGGATCTCTCTCTCCCAAATACAAAGCAGGGTATATAAAACTTAAGTGTTGCAAATCATATCTCTTATTTCTTTCAGAGTGTTTATACAAAGTGCCTCAATTACAAGCAGGGTCTGTGTAATCCATCTTTTCAATTTTGTCAAAGTAATTGAACCTTGCTAGTCTAATAGGGTAATCCTTTAAGATTGTAAGTTCTTTGGGAGGAAAGGGCCTGAAAGTGACCTTTCAGTGAGTTTACTGGTGAGACCATTGGGTTTCAGTAAACTCTCATTGAGTCTAAGCAGAGAACAAGCTTCTTAAGGGGCCAAACACTTTCATTAATTAACTACAAAATTAACCTTAATAAAATCCTCGATCTACACTGCCCACGACTCCATTTAAGGCACTGGTTAAAACATATTATCTATCTTTTGTCTTATACAAGCAATTTTATTCATGCTTTGAAGCATCTATTTTTCATGTGAGCAGTCTTTACATTTATGCATTCTATCTAACTTTTATGCTTAAGTCTTGCAGATCTGGTATCCTTTGATAATATATATACATGCTCATGGACAAGTATCTTATTTGATTATCTGAAGATTATATATGCATAAGCAAGTACTCGAAGTTTATAAGGTCACAATAATGCCATAACAGCTAGAGGCATATGAAAACAATCAAACTTGGAGTGTGTTGTTCCTCTGAATGTGTCGGATCTGAGATACCTCTGGATCTACGATTGTTGCTTGGACTAGAGATCTCTTCTCCTACAATCACACTCAAAATAGTCATATAGTTTAAACATATATAAGTACATAACTTTGACAGCAACGACTGGCAGCGGCAGACAGTGGCACCATCCGGCATCAGCGGCAAGCAATGACGAACCCTAAAACTTCAAGGTGCTCCAACTTGCAATCTAAAGGTAACTGGAGATGCACTAGAGTAAGGCGCACTAGAACAACCAAAGATTAGGCCTAACATTTCACAGAAACTTTACTACAACCGGTATTGCAACTGGTGTTGGCACTGCAACCGGTGTTGCAACTGGCACTGTAATTGGTGTTGCAACTGACACGAAGGAACTGGCACTGCAAACCTAGGGTTTTATGAGGAACCCTAATATCTCAACTTCAGAAATTTGCAGATCTGATCCAAGGAAGAGATGCGCCCTACTTAGGCGACCTTCTTAGTGAGTTCGGTAAGTGTTCAACGAGCTTGGCAATGGGGGAAACTGAGGATCTTCCTTCCAACGGTTAGACTGTTACAAAGGAAACCAGCTCTAAAACCATGTTAAAATTTTGGTATGCTCGTTTAACCATAGACAATGTCACATCATTGTCACCCAACCATAGGCATTCACATATGCCACCCCCGAACACATTAACCTTTGACACAATTATTCCGGAAATCCATACTAGAACCAACAGATAATCCCTAGTTGCTAACTGCAGCAACAACTCAAGACAAGTAGAGCGCTCCTTCTCCAAGGGTAGTGCACAAGAGAGAGAGAGTCTCCATATCCACAAAACAAGTGTCATACACAACTGCAGCAACTACAGCGACACTACTCTCTCAACCTTGTGCCATACTAAACAAGAATATCACCAAGAGTTTCACCAAGCACCACCAACAGAATTACCAAGAGAATCACCAAGCACCACCAAGAGAATTACCAGGAGATAGCAGATTGTTGAAAATGCTCAACAATCAAGGGAGAGAAGAAGCTGAGTCTAGAGTGGCAAGGGCCATATTTTCTTGTGGAATCCCATTTAATGTCGTTCGGTCCCCCTATTGGCAGGATTTGGTGAGGGCAATTAACACAACCCCTCAAGGTTTCAAGGGGCCAAACTACGAAAAACTTAGAACAGTTTTGCTCAAGAAAGAGAGGCTACTACTTGAAGATGTTCTAAAACCAATCCATAGCTCGTGGAGCATAACAGGAGTTTCCATTATCTCAGATGGGCGGACTGATACAAGGCGGAGGCCATTGATCAATGCCAGTGAATCGTCACCAAAAGGAGCAATGTTACTTAAAGCAGAAGATTGTTCAAGTGAGGTGAAAGATAGTAACTTCATTGCTAATATTTTGATTGTTGCTATTGAACAAGTAGGGCCAGCAAATGTGGTGCAAGTTATCACAGATAATGTTTGCAAAGTTGCAGGCTTGATTGTTGAGAGTAGATACAATCATATCTTTTGGACTCCTTGCATTGTCCATAATCTTAATCTGATTTTAAAAGAGATTGAGTCAAAAACTGAATGGATTAAGGAGGTCACAGGGCAAGCTAGGGAGATAATAAAATTCATCACCAACCACCACCAATCTCAAGCAATATATCAAGAACACTCCAAATTGGAGTTGCTCAAAGTTGTTGAGACAAGATATGCTTCCAACTTCATCATGTTGCGTCGCCTTGTGGAGGTTAAAACTGCATTAATGAGTATGGTGGTGGGTGTCACTTGGGCTGAGTGGAGACAAGCAGATTCAGAGAGGGGAAGTATGGTGCAGAGGGTGTTGATTGATGAGGATTGGTGGAGCAAGATAGAATTCTTGCTCAAGTTCACATTACCAGCATTTGAGCTTCTCTGAGATGCAGACATGGACAAACCTTTCCTAGGAGAGAATTATGATGGCATAGATACCATGGTTGAGAAAACCGTGGAAATTATCACACAGGAGGCTCCAACTCTTCTTTTTGTTGATGTTGATTTTGCTGAGCATGTGAGATCCATCATGGTTACGAGGCGGAATGGATTTAACACTCCATTGCACACTTTGGCACATGCTCTAAATCCTAGATTTTATGACAAAGATTTCATTGCTCAAAGCAATGGGAAGAGGAAGGCCCCACATAAGGACAAGGAGGTGGCCAGTGGAGTCAAAAAGGCCTTCCAGAGGTTGTTTCCAAGTTCTCAACAAACAGTGGTGAGGGAAGAATTTGCTTGTTTTGTTGCTGGATTAGAGGATTTTGCAGACATATCATCTTTGGAGGAGAGGAGGACCATGAAACCGGTGAAATGGTGGACTTGTCATGGGGCAAATGGTGTATATTTGCAAAGCCTTGCCACTCATATTCTATCACAAGTGGCAAGCTCTTCATCAGCATAAAGGAATTGGAGCACCTATGGCTTAATTCATTCCGTGAAGCGCAACAGGTTGGGATCCTAGAAGGCTGAAGACCTTGTATACATGCATTCAAACCTCCACCTGGTGTCTCGTAGGGGTGAAGAATATGCAACTGGGCCTCATAAAGAGTGGGATGTGGATGCGGAATGCCCAGACTTGGAGCTCTCTCTAGGTTCTCTTGATATTGGTGATAATGCAACAACAACTACAAGTGGAATTGCCTCTTCTGCGCATCCAGGCTCTAGTTCTGTTGAACATGCATCATGTTCTATTTTTAATGATGAGGATGATGATGAGTATGACATTTATTAGGATTCAGGAATCTATGTAATTGCAGTTGTCTTTAGCTCATGTTTTATTTCATTTTCAGCACATAAAGTCTCATTTATAAAGGCTGATTTTGGATGTATAGCCTCATCTATAAAGGCTAATTTTGGATTTTTTTGCTTGCCTCATGTACTCAATGATATTGATCATCTATGGTAGTTAATATAGATATGGTTTTCCTTCTACAATGTCATTTATGTGTGTCATTATGTTTTTCTTGCAAGATAATGTGTTTTCTTTTAAAAAAAAAAAAATATATATATATATATATGACGTTTCCATTTTTGGAGGGTCGCATTTCCTGTCATACCCGTTTCGGAAACTTCCAGACGTTTCCCTGTTTCGTGCAACTTAGATTGAGGGATGTTAAGGAGCATATTGAGGCTCCTATGAGTACATTCAAGGAGAGCAGGCCTCCGAAGAAGTTATCTAACTATATGGCGCTATTGAGTTGCATCATTGATTCTGAGGCTTCCAGTTTTGATGAAGCAGTAGACCAGCAAGTTTGGAGGAATTCCATGGTGAACGATGACGTGTGGGACATAGTACCAAGACTAGAGGGAAAGCCAATTTCAGGTGACTTCAAGAAGTTCCTCCCTCGCTAAGAGGGAGTATTGATGTTTGTAGCATTAGACAGGAACTTTCGCACAAGTCTAGTGTCGGACGAGTGGAAGTCGTTTAAAAGGACCTTTCTTATCTTTGTAATTCACTTTAATTAAAGATAATTATTAAAGTGAATAGACTTTATATTGAATTGATTAATGTCTAACAAAATGTAAAGTATTTACATTAGTGATTTAGATATAATCTCCACCATCGAATGGGATTTAATCTCAACCGTCAATCTCATTGGAAGATTAGGGTTGTCGAGACTTGCTCATCAACTCAAAGTTATAAAAGAAAGACAAAGTGAAAGGAGAAGACACGGAGTGACTCGTAGTGTGTTGAGACATAGAGAGAGCAAAGAAGGAATTTTGCTCAGTCCTAAGGAGGAGAGAACAAGCAGTAGCTGCAAGTGCAAAGCAACCTAGCAGCCAAGACTTCGTGGAGGCCACACTATCCAGCAGCGAGGCAGAGGTTGTACAATTTATGGAGTCGTACAGCCACATGCAAGTCATACAGCAGAAAATCTAAGCTCGGGCAGCCGTACAAAGGGTTTCTTCAACTGAGTTTCTGGCAGGGCTAGAATAGCCAGGTTTTGTTGTAATTTGATTCTTTTCTCAGTGGGCTATTTTCCCAGTACAGGAGCCCTTGTAAGCTTGGAGTAATTTAATGAAAAGTTGATTTGAAGGACAGTAAAAAATTGTCTATGTGCTTGGGAATTAATTTTCCTTCCACTGTTTCATTTCCAATTAATTTCCAGCCAGTGTGTAATTATTCTATGGTCTAAATTTTCTATTTAAAAATTTATCAAGTAGTTTTTTGCTTGAGATCATACGGAAGTAATTTACCCAGGGTTGAAATTGACACTGATAACAATGCTAAAAGGGATTAAGAATGGCCTAAGGATAACCAAGCAGTTTCCATCCCCTTGCCTAGCAAGCTATATAGAGTACTAGAGGAAGAGGATGGGGTATCTAGAACAACTCGAGTAACTGGCAGCCTTGCATCAAATCCTATGTAACACAGTCACACCCAGATAAATTATTATTGTAAGAAGCAGGAAGGCACCAAACTTTGTATGATCAAATGCAGAACCATCTTCTTATAGCATGAACATATTTTGAAAGAAATGTAATAAGAATCCTCTCAATATAGTTCCAACCTATATGCCTCATATATGGGCTCCCAACCTCACAGCCATATAGGAGAGATGCTGCAACAATGTGAAATAGGCAAATTTTGATCCAGATATCATGGAATGGAAGCATTGTTTTTCCAAGTTTGTAAATGTTGCATACCCTTATTCAACCATGCTTTTTCAGACCAAAGGAAGGTCCAGAGTAAACCACACCCCTAAATAGGTGTAAGATGTTACTGAATCCACCATCTGTTATGGTTAAGTCAGAAAAGTATTCAGTGCCTCTTTTTTAGGCATATTAAAGGCCATGATCATGGTTTTATTAAGGTTGACCTGTAATCCATGGTCATCACAGAATGAGAACAAGATATTCAACTTCTTTTGTAAGCCTGCTATTGACTGAGATAAAAGAGTAATGTCATCTAAAACCAATAAAATAGCAACAGAAATCCAAAAGAGAAAGAAACCACCAATATCACCTATGGCTTTTGAGATAAGGTCCACCAATTCATTGATATATTGTCCAAAGAGTGTAGGTGAAATGGGCATCCCTACTTCACCCCAATAGTGTTGTGAATATCCTTAGTGCTACCCATTTGGGTTTGGACTTTGTCGATAAACATCTGATAAAGTCATTCCCAATGAAATCACCAAGTCAGGAAGTCCTGGCTTCTTGAGCCTCTCGATTATTGACTTCCTAGGGACTGTCAAAGGCTTCACGAAAGCAAACAGCAAAGTACCTGGCATTTGCATGCGTTTTTCTTTTCAGTGATATGTGCTAATCCAATTCCTAAGTCACCAGACACGTGGACACAGGACACGGAGGACACGAAAATACAAGTGTCGGACACGGGCACGGCGACCCCCGGAAACAGGACACGGAGGACACGTTATATATATATATATATTAAATTATGAATTACACATACAAAATTAATAAAATTGTAAACATTTAGATTTTACATGAATAAAGTGATGATGATACATATTAGTATATTACAAATTCATTATTCAATCTTGAATCATACAAATTACAATGATACAACTAGGTACTAAGTTCTAACTTCTAACTTCTAAAGACTAACATAAATCATGAATCATGAATAATGATCATTGATAATTGATAGATATTAAAATTTAAAATCATAATGACAAACATTGAAATTTGAAACACACAGAATTCAAACCATAAACTGGAGTTTTCTCATTAAGTCATCAAAATCAAAATGTGTTACATGGACACCGACTCCTGAGGAGGAGTCCCTTTCACGACCTAGAGCCTCTGACCCACAGGCTAATATGGAGTGGGAATACCAATGGCAAATACAAAATAAGGTAGAACAAGATACTAGAACTGTAGATAGAAGAATCCCATAGCACAAATTTGTCATTGGTCAGTCCCGATGTCATCACAGCTCCCATGTCCTTACTCATCATCCTCATCAAAATCCAGCGATAAATTAAGCCACTTGCTCTCTCCTCCAATCTAAAGGCATGCATCATCATCCAATCAAGCTGTGGGCGGATCTGGCATTGTGGAGGATGACCCCTCTCAAAATATCATCCTCAAAGGTCCGCAGAGCTCCTTGGGTCATTACCCAAGATCCATGTTGGCCAATGCCAACTCGACAGTGTCGTCCAAACCCATATCATCAGGAAACACATCCCATCTTTGTCTTTCCCTTCAGCCCCTCCTCCCTCTGCCTACTCTAAATAAGGCAGGAGTTGGTGTGCCACATACACCGATGACTCGCCTAGGCTCAAGCCTGCTCTTCTTCAAATAGTACAAATTCCATATGTGCTCCAATTCCTCTCACAACCAGAGGATGAAGTATTAACACGAGGACAGGATCCCTTATGGCTAACTCTCATGTGGGGAGGGCATGTTGTCCCATGAGTTGCCCACCAAACATGGGGCTTCTTAGCCCCCCCAGTCTCTGAGCACATCATAGCTAGAAAAAATCTCCTGTTGGCAGTGGAAAAATCTATAAAAACTGCCTCCACCTCATCAAAGGGCGCTCTATCCTGATATATGCGTATAAATGCTTCCTTCCTCCATGCAGCTCATGATCCGCTATTGAGGGAATCTGGGGGAGGAATCCCCTGCTTGAGCCACTCCTTTGTTGGGATTCAGCAGAGTGAGCCAAGCAATGCAAAGTTAATGGAGTTCTTATTCCCCTTGTTGATAAGAATATCCTTTATGGTGGTGAAAAAGATCTTTGTCGATGTCCCATACTCAGGGGACTCAATTTGTAAAATAATGGTCCTCATGGAATCAATCATGGAATCCCACCCTCATAAACATCTCCTAAGATGGGCTTGTCTGTGTCTCCAAATTGTAACAAAGAGATGATAGGCTCCATGATCTTAATGGGAAGATCTACCCTCTCCCACCAACAATCATCCAACAACATCCTTGACCTTTTGAAGAAGCTTGATCAGCACAAGACCAAAATCCGAAATAACCATGGCCCCAAGAGTGGCTTTGACCTCCCTCAACCTCTAAAGCATGATGAATGATGAGGCAAATCGTGTATCTGCAACCTTCAACAATGATGGCTGTGTGTATGCTTTGTAGATTGTGAGGGCATTGGTATGGTTTTGTACAAAATTAAGGATATGATGTGCATCCTCAATAGAACTTCCGATCCATGTCACATCGAAGCAATGGATTTAAAGTGCTAAATTCAAGGAATGAACAATGCAAGGTGTCCAAAATATTTTTGGATATTTAGCTTCCATAATTATGCCAGCAGTTTTGCAAACAGGTGCATTGTCTTTAATAATTTGCACACAAGAATCAACACCTACATCTTCAATAATTGTAATGAACAACTCACTTACATATAGTGGCATCACATCTGTGTATTTTCCAAGAGCATCCATGACTTTCCAAAAGCGGTCCATTCAAGGAAGACACCATGAGAGTTGATGAGTCGATGGTGATGCATCTGTCCATCCATATGAAACAATACTAACACCAGATGAGAGCCAAGTTGCTTTAATAGGCTCTAGCATTTCTCCACGCCTCTTTGCCTTAACCAGCAATGTTGGTTCTTAGCCTCTCTGAACTGGGAGGCACGTACCCTATTTGGAGCCCCTTGAGTTAGACATTGACACATCTCAATAAACAAAGGAGACCGTGCAACATTGAAGGAGATGAAGTTGAGATAGAAAAAAAACCCAATGCAAGATTCAGCTCATCTCGCTTCTCTTCTTGAAATATCTTGTCCATTGGACCCATTGCATGCCTCTTTCTTGTTGTTGCACTCCCACCCCAATTGGGTGTTTGCTAGATGGGTTCCTCAAGAATGGAAGAGGATCTTCATTCTTAGTTTTCATAGATGTCACTTGCAATCCCCTTGCCAGCATTGGCCTCTCTTTCAAGTTCTCTTCATTTGGATGCATCCACTCCTGGACATGCCCCAAGTCCACAAGGTGTGCCCAACAAATGGCCTTTTACTCGGGAGTAGGTGCTTTTAAATTGAGTTTGCAAAACCATGTCCAAAGAATATTACCTCCCCCTTTAACTTGGACTCGGGCCCTTGATGTCTTGTGACATACTCCACAATGGATACTTTGATTTTTTGAACTAGCTGCCTTGCTAAAACACCACTGTTTTCAGCCTCTGAACTTGTTGATGCAGCCTCACTTCTAGCAGATGGACACTAGCTGACCCTGTTGAAATGAAGGAGGAGGGACAACATTAGTGGGAAAATCCCACTCCCTTTCTTTTTCCCTCTTCAAGTTTCCCTTGATGATTGAGCCATGGCTACTGTAGCAAAGAGTTATTAGATTCTTCTTGTAGATAAATCTTGCTTGAAGAATGGTGGACAAACCACTTGCTTGGCACTTGGAATCCCTTTTCACACTCTACCAAAGCCTTTTGTTGCTCTCTAACCCTTTCTTGCTGCTCCAACTTGTTTGCAAAATGAGAGAAAAACAAAATTAAAACCGTTTTTGAGGGCCACGGGCTTCCCTACAGGGACCGTGTCCTAATTTGGGACACTGACTTTGAGTGAAATTGTCGGACCTGTAATGCGTGTCGATGTTCCGAACCACCGGACTTGGCCTGTGAGAATGGGACCGTGTCAGATAGATGTCGGATGGGGTTGGACCGCCTTGATGAGGGCGTATCACATTACTTAGTCAATTCTGTAATTTTTTTTTAAGATCCGGCCAAAGCGAGAGACCAAATTGGTGTATGAGACCCTACACTTGTTTGTGGGACAAGGAACCCCCTCCGGCGCAACAATTTGACTACTAAGTCTGAGGTATACATACCCTACCCCCTTTGGATTTGAACTTGTGACCTCTTAAGAGGAAACACATTCTCTTAACCATTAGGCCCACTCAAGCTATATACAATAATAACCTAATTTTAAGGTCCGTGAAGCCGAGACACCAAATTTGATGCATGAGACCCCCTTGTTTGTGCTATAGTAACAATACAATCTACAACGGGGCGGTTCCTTCAACAACAAAAAAAGCTTGGCTTTTAGCCTGTAGTTGCGTGTTCTCTGCCCATTTGGAAATGTAGGCATCCAATGTTGTGGCAAAGGGTTTGTCCAATGTATGCCCAAATATGATGGTTGGATAATTGCTAATAAATGTAGCAAACTTAACAAAAGCTACCATATAAACCCTGCCTCAAATAGAGTCCTTGGTCAAAGAAGCTATGCCATTTGAGCCTCTAACACCACATGAGCTCTAATTTTCTCGTCTAGAAGCAAAAAACCAATGATGAAGAATCTTGTGTTTAAGGCATCACTAATGTTTAAGGACCAATGGGTTTCCTTGTGTTTGTTCTTGAGGTAAAAGATCTTTGCATGTAAGGCATCACTTGGGGGATGAAGAGCTTTCTGTACTTTTCTTTCATCCAACAATTGTTCGAGCTTTAAATTCTCGAACTCCACATCCACAACTCTATTCAAAAGGGAGAACACATCTATTGGTAACTATTCCATCAACTTAGGTTCCTTCAACAACAAAAAAAGCTTGGCTTTTAGCCTGTAGTTGCGTGTTCTCTGCCCATTTGGAAATGTAGGCATCCAATGTTGTGGCAAAGGGTTTGTCCAATGTATGCCCAAATATGATGGTTGGATAATTGCTAATAAATGTAGCAAACTTAACAAAAGCTACCATATAAACCCTGCCTCAAATAGAGTCCTTGGTCAAAGAAGCTATGCCATTTGAGCCTCTAACACCACATGAGCTCTAATTTTCTCGTCTAGAAGCAAAAAACCAATGATGAAGAATCTTGTGTTTAAGGCATCACTAATGTTTAAGGACCAATGGGTTTCCTTGTGTTTGTTCTTGAGGTAAAAGATCTTTGCATGTAAGGCATCACTTGGGGGATGAAGAGCTTTCTGTACTTTTCTTTCATCCAACAATTGTTCGAGCTTTAAATTCTCGAACTCCACATCCACAACTCTATTCAAAAGGGAGAACACATCTGTTGGTAACTATTCCATCAACTTAGTGAAGTTTCGGAGTTGGGTTTCTTGCAAAACTGGATCTCTGGAGAGGGTTGTCATATTCTCAAAAGCTAAGCTAGTACTTGGGTTGTCCATGTGAAAATTCTTTGTTGTGCTATGGCAACCCTATGTTGTGTTGCCCGATGGTAGATCTACGGTGACCATTATTTGTCCTTGTTGGAACCCTAAACAACCTACTAATATACAAGCCACAGAGTTCTATGGTTTAGAGAGACCGACAAAAGAGAGTAGGGACTCGGGACAGAGAATAGAGGGTCGTGGGTAAGGAAGGGGGTGGGGAATGAGAGTTAGGCATTAGGAGGAAGGGTCGGGGACAGACAGAGAGGAGGGGGCTCAAGGATAAAGGATGGTAACAACATAAGGTTCAGGAGAATAAGGGAAGGTGAGAGAAGGGAGAGCTTATGGGTGAAGGTGGAGAGAATGGTGGAGAGCAGACCATGGGAGACGCAACACATAGCACCCACAATGAGCCATGATCAGGAAGTCACAAGTAGCAACAAACAACCGAAGGATTGATCCACAAAACATATAGTGCATGCAGGGCCATGAGGTGGGCTAGGGAAACACTCACAAGTGGGCAAGATTCAAGTCCCCTAAGGGATTTTCCTTAAGCCACAGGTACAACTTGAGCTAGTGGTCAAACATGTGGTTGCACTAAGATTATACTAAATGACCTCGTGACATGTGCACATGTAAGTGGATCAAATCCCACCATGTCCTTCAAATATAAGCCCAATGGGTTAACTCAATTGGTTTCAATGGACTTTTTCAAGGCGGAGTTCATTGTGAGGTCTTCAATTCTAGTCTGGTTGAGGTTTGAGTCTAGCTAAGTTCCATTGGGTTACCAACGTGGCTAGCGATTGAGTTGCTCTCCATCTGGATATTCCAAGGAGAGGGTATCCCACAAGATTTTCACTAGAAAAGTTGAACCTAGTGAATTAGTTCAATCGGTTAGAACAAACTATTTCAAGATGGAGTTTGTCATGCAGTCTCCGGTTCTAGTCTTGTTGAGGTTGAATCCCACTAGGTTACCAGCTACTATTGTGGTTGGCGATTGAGCCATCCTCCATCCAAATATTATGTGGAAGAGGGGGGATCCTGCTAGCTTTCCCTTAGAAAAAGTGTAATTTATAGGTTTATAATAAAAATATATATTACTTATGTAATTAGAGATATATTACTTAAAATACAATATAAGTTATATTATTTATAAACATATGTATACAACATAATAGCTTACTTGTTTATAATATAAACTATATATTTGTATAAGATATATATTAAACATTTATTGTATATTATATACTTAATATTTTAATATAATACTTATATTATATACACACATATATATATAGACTTTACTACTTAATACTTGTATATTATAGGTATATTAATACTTTAATACTTACATATTATATATCATATATATCAGTACTTTAATACTTACATATTATATATCATATATATATATCAGTACTTTAATACTTGCATATTATATATCATAAACATTAAAACATTGCCCTTTAAACTTTAATAGTTTACTTTTGCCCAACTCGTAACATGAATGGGAGCAATCCAGACTATTGCAATGGTAACAATTCAACAACAGCACTAGAACATGGTGATCAATTGGGACTCAAAGGACTGCAAGGTAACTTCCCACTGTAGGGATATTATTCAGGATCTTGGATTTCTTCCTTGAGGTGTGTCACGGCTAGAATGATGGTAGAGGGCCTTCAATGTTATATTTTTTCAAATGCAATACTACTTACTAATTTTTTATTATTGGGACATCTAAAGGGCACGATTCTACTCACAACACGGACAATTCCAGCATCAACTAACCATGATTCCACTAAAAACGGGCATGTATTTTCAGAGCATAAACTTATTTGTTTTATTCCACTATGATTCACCTATGACTTTTCAAAGGGGATTTTCTGTTTACTTAAAAGTTAAAATAATTTATAAATCTAGGGTTTTTTCCAGGACATACTGTATCCATATGGAGCCAAAAATACTGTTGAATGTATTGAAACTGAACTTCCCTATAGAAATTGGTCGTACAGCCAAATCTGGCAACTATGATCAAATGTTGGATCATAAATTGCCAATAAAACAATATGTACAGATTCAATAGTCATAAAAGATCAAGTTGTTGTTACTAAAGAAGTTTTATGGATCAACAAATCAATTGCATTAAAAATATCGGTGACCAATTTATGAGGGAAGTCAAATATCCTGGACCTGAATCAAAGATGAAAGAAGAGGATTACTGAAATAACCTTTATTATCACCCTAATCATAAAAATAGTCGCTCTAGTACAACACCTTATAAAAATACATAGATATCAGTTTGATTACACCCCAGTGAATCAGCATGTGAGTTCAAAGTCTTATTAATCTCTGTTACCAACATCGCGATAATATCGCGCTATTTACAATATTATTGGCAAAATCAACCTCGGCGATAATATCGGGGAAAATAGCGCGCTATTTTGGAGATTTTGAAAATAGCGCGATATTATCGTAGATGGCGCGATAATATCGCGCTACGATCGAAAATATCTTTTGGGCGCGGACAGG
>SNQJ01S0011946.1:123652-154452 GCA_010110895.2 Picea sitchensis
GTAGATTTTGAAAAGTTTTGAAACTTTACATGAAGAAGACCTTAGAAACAAGAAGGAGATAGCATAATCCACTGCATTTTTCTATGGATAGTGCCACTAATGATTTTTACTAATAGGTCTTCCTTTAGGCTTTTATGACTCCTGACATAATAACAATGCTGCAGAACCTTTAGACATTCAAGCATCAAACTGTAAGAACTAAACAATATTAACAGATCATTAATTTCCCATTCAAACCACGGTAGGATTCATATTATACCAAGGGAATTTACTACTGACGAGAAGCTACCTTGATTATCATGTCAGGATACTTTTCTGCAAGGTCTTCAATACTGGTGCCACCCTTACTGCATGAAATTATAACCTGTATAGATAAAATTTGATCAAGGTTCTAAGATTTTGTAAACCAAATGGCACAAATTCATGCAATCTAAATTTCATGCAACCAGATAATTCACAGAATTTGAAATTAAATTATAATTAAAAGGTAAGTCAAGATTCATAACCCTAATTTCCAATCAAAAGCATACGGAGGAAGATTACTGTTATACTAAGAGATATCCTCTTGCTAAATTGCTCTTATCAGAGGAAGCTAACAAAAAAGTAGCAGTTATGATATACAAGCAGAGTCTCACAACAAGCAGTTATGAAAAATCAAGCAGAGTCTCACAACAATATATATGCATATGCAGTCCTAGTATTGCACGTGAGTATGTGATGCAAACAGAAAGCAAGAGGACTTTTCCCCTGCCCATCCATGTTAAAATCTCACTAAAGTTTGTTCCGATGGGAAAGTGGGGGTTGTCTTTAAGCCCATCCAAGAACACATGAGAGGTCCACATAAGGGGTATACCCCCACCATTTATAATCAGGGGACCCAAATTTGACTTGGATGATGTCCCAATACGATTGACCAAACATTACTTTGTTACAAACATTTAAGCCCGGTGGATTAGCTCAACCAGTCTGAACCGATCAGTTTCAAGGAAGAGATCGTTCAGAGAACTTGGGTAAAGTCCCTCCAGGTTAGGAGAACATATTGTACTCCAGCATCATTTAACCAGGGTGCCATTCACGGAATGTGAGGTAGCACCTGGACAGTTTCCCGGACATTTTCCATTGAATAAAAAAAGTATATGCAGTCCTACAAAAATCCCAAGAGCCTTTCCCTATGAGATTCACTAAATTAAAGCTATAGGTGCATAAAATAGTTATTATACATAATGTGATAAAGATATTAGTGATAAGGAAAACACAAATCAAAGTAATGTGCAAGGACCGAATGATATGATTATGCACTTCCTCCATGAACATGAAACTGTTATGATTCATCTGAAATCCTATGAAGGCAGATACTCTAACTGGCCTTTTACATCGAGCATGTCCTCCAGATCTGTAATTACATAAGTTGACTTTGAATGTCTCCTAAATTGGTTGCACAAACTCCTACACTTGACAAGCACCAGCCTTTAATAAACAATAAGGTATCACCCTATGGTAATGATTTCCAAATCAAATTAAATAAAGTCAAATTGAAATTGCTAAGCCCATACATTATCAAGCCATTCAAAAAGAATGTTCAATAAAATTATAGCATCCAGAAGATAGGCTCAAGTGGACAGCCAGGTGGACTGTGGGAGGAAAGGGGCTGTTACAGCCAGTTAAACCACAGGAAATAAAGTGAATGAAGGACTGTTGCAGCAGAGGTAGTCTGCCAGGATGGCAGCAGATAACAGCAGACTTAAGAGGCTGTTATAGCAGTCCTGGGGCAGCCATCAAGGGCTGCTACAGCCAGAATTTGGGACAGCCCCTTGAGGGCTGATTTGGAGTGACTTTTGGGTCAGCTTGAAGGGGAGATTGAGGACAGCAAGGAGGAATGTTACAACAGTACCCTAAGGGAAGTTTTGGAGCAGCTAAAAAAGGGGCCAGACTTGTGCAAGGAGTTGCAGAGAAAGAGAAGGGTCTGAGGGAGCAAGGAATGCCCTAACCCTCTGCCTCAGAGCAGCAGCATTGACACGGAAAGTTTCAGGAGCATTTGTAATTAGTTCTAGTAAATTTTGAAGACAAATATATCTTCTAAGTCATTCACATGAAATACAAGACGTTTCAATGAACAGAAAATTATTTCCTAGCATACACTTATGAAAACTTACTACAAAGTTGTCATATCTTTAGACACAAATTATGCACAACTGTCATGCCGATAACCCCAAACAAAAATCTATAGCAAGTATTCAGTAAATTTTTCACTCGAAACATGGTAACCAACCTCACATGGTCATCTCCAATGGACATGATGTAATTAGTTCCAGTAAAAATTCATTTGAAGACAAATATATCTTCCAAGTTGTTCATGTGAACATTGCACGGAAAATTCTTTCTTGGCATACATCTATGAAACTCACTACAAAGTTGTCAAATCCGAAGAGACCAAAATATGCACAAATCGCATGTTGACAAGCCCAAACAAAAATTTATAGTGGAGTATCCATTAATATTTATGTTAGGACTCGGGAGCTATTAATATTGTCACTTTATATGTTAGCGACTTGTGAGCAATGTAATGTTAAATGTTGTGATTAGGAGTTAGGTGGTTAAACTACTATAACCACTTAGAGGTGATATAAATAAGTAATTTAACACATGATACATGGCGAGAAAGATGTATACAATGCAATGTCATTACTGAAATATATATTGTATTTTATTTTGACCCCAATTCTATATCTATTATTGTGAGATTTACACACACAAGTGTGGGAAGAAATACATATAGTTTCCCCTTCAGGGGTAAGAGTCCTAGAGCCACCCAATCAGCCAAGGGGGGCGTGTTCCAGCTCGCATGAGATCAGTTGATCATGGCATTCAGATGCAGATTCTCTCCTTATTCTCCCTCAGTTGCATGATGATTCAGCCTTCACCACTCAGCCACCTCAGCCATGGTATATTGATTATATCCAGCTTCATACCTTAGATGACTGATGCACTTGGTATATTATGCTTTCAGTATACATGGTCATGCTACTTTGGTTCAAGATGCAATACTTCATATGTTATGCTCTACACCCCGTGCATTTGTTGGTCATTCAGAAATGGTGCTATAACTTCTAAGCTAGTCATGAAAATGGTAAACATTCAAGTGCTATCTAATAGCGACTTCACGACTCTATAACGTTAACAATTTTATCTTTTGTCTCATTTTGAAGAATTTTTGAGGTACTAAGGACTGCCCAACAGATCTGTCATATGATCTCTTGTTGGGCTCTAAGTTTCAAGGTTCTTCAAACTGTTTCACTGCTGTTTTTAGGACAGCCACTAAGTCTGAAAATTCTGCCAAGAAATCAGCCCTTTGTCTTGTAATTTGATGCCCTTTTTGAGGCTCTCTTTGTATGGGTTAAATATAGTTTTAGGCTGCCATAGTTAGCACATGCATATATCTCAAAAACACCAAATACCCTCTAGAATCTTAACAACTCCTACTGCTGAAAGTAATAAGCAAACATGACAAATGAACACATGTGGTTTTTGGTCAACATGACCCTGAAAAAAACCCCAAGGGTAAAACCAGTTTGGAGAGAAATATATATATGGAGTTCTCAAAGAAAATGTTACAATAAGAAAATATAATGGAACCTGGTACAATAGCAGTCCTTCTCAGATTGCTTTGGAGTTCCTGATCTATGGCACCCCTTTTGAGCTTGTGCACCCTTTCCTCTTTGTGCCTGGTAGAGAATGCTTGCGCCCTTGACCAAGTCTTTGCTAGATGAGTGGATCCTTTCGCCCTCCTACTCAGATGAAGCGCCCCTCTAAGATCCACAACTCCTCTCAAGCATAAGCCTCACCCACAAGTGTGCACTCCACAAATGCGCCCCTCACAAGCTAGTTGCGCTCCCTCAAGAAATGGTTGTGCCCTCCTCCTAGCTCACACTCCACACAAGGAAGAATCCATGCTCGAGCACCTTAGCCTCTAACCAAAGCGCCTCCTCAAGCTTTGCCTTCTCAACAATGGCTTCTCCTCTCCCAATGGTTCACCTCCCTTCTCCTCTCCTTCACTCTACTACACAAGTGAACAATAGAGTCCCATTACCCTTTTTCCTCCTTTAGCCTTCCTTAGGCCAAACCTAAAAGATCAATGGCCTAGATTAGATCTAGCCAAGTCTAATCAATGGGTGAGATCACTTCTTATAAATATCACTTAGAAACCCACTTTACTCAAGTTTTGATAGTTTGCTATTAATTCACCCACTTTGTGAATTAATTGTCACTTTATGACTTAAGTGACAAATTTCACTTTATGACTTGAGTGATAAAGTCAGAGTGAAATTAGATCATAAAGTAAAGGTACAAGGGTAATACTTTCCCCCTTTGTGTTTAGTGACTCACAAACACAAGGGGACCACTTCCCCAGGTACACAAATCTCAACACATTTTACCATGGGGGACATGATTTTCCTTTAATGATGTGATGGGTCTTGAGTCAAGACATACTCCTAGTGATAAAGTGGGTGTAGCATGTCCATATCCCAACCATACATAACACCTTTACACCTTTTCCCTCTCACTTCCCCCGTTCATGTTTGACTTATCAAATGTCATCCAACAAGGTCTAGCCAAAGAAAAATGGAAAACTAGTGTAACCTAAGTCAAATAAAGCAAAAAGGCTAGAGGTGAAGAGAAAAAAATAAAAGAGAAAAAATAATAAGGCTAGAGCTATGCCACCTCATTAAAAAGGCCAATGCCCCGACTCCCATGGTTGTCTATGAATATCTAAAGAAAAAGGACTTATTCAATAAAATGAACAAATAAAGAAAAAGAAAGGGGGAAATAAATAAAGAGTCGAGGTGGTAACTCTAAGCAAAAGCTCCCTCTTAAAAGGCTTACACATACAAATAATGAAGATTCCTAGCTCTTGAAATCTAGTTGGATCAGAAAAGGGACCTTTATCATCATATGAGGCTTTGAGGGTCATTACATGACATTCCCTTTCCATTTCCACAAGCCATTCACCTACATCTAACCTGGTTATCTAGAAAACATTACTTGTCTTGGTCTTAAAAGTGTCCTTCCATCATAAAAGTGTCCTCTCATCATAAACTTAGGCAATTTTTAAAATTAACCCTTGTTATGTCATTGCTAGAAGAGAAACACAAGATGTGCATCATCTAATGGCTTGTAAGGGGGTTAGAACCATCACCATGAGTGGGTGACCTGCATTGGGAGTTGTGTACATGTATATGAGGTATCATCCATGCCTTGGGAAACATGTACCATGCCTCGAGATCTGTGACATTGCATTGGGATCCATGTACCCATACTTGGTCATGTCGATCAACATTGTTATCCATACCATTTTCCTTGGGATCTGTGTACTTCATTGGGATACATGTCACCACCTTGGGATCCGTGACAATGTATCGAGCTATGACAAGGATCCCACATCATCACAATGCCACATGGACTACTTCAGGAGGGCGCCCCTGCTTAGTTGGATGATATTAACCATAATTTTTAAAACCGAAACCGGACATCGACTTGGTCACCTATTTTGACCCAGACATCGACTCGGAACCGGATGAACTAAGACCGATCTGACTTCAACAACTCGATTCAATAAAAAATACATTAAATAATTAAATTTTAATGAAAAAAATTATTTTAAAGCTTTCAAACCATGATTCCAAACCATTAGAGACAAAATATGCAAAGTTTGCTCATCTATATACCATGTCAGGGTGTATATATCAAAATGGCATCAAGTGCAATACATATCAGCAACAAAATACATAATCAATGAGGCTCTAAATGGAAAATATTGTTGATGTGATTTCTAAACAATTCCAATAACCCATCCTCTCGATGAAGAAATAATGCACCTTCCTTGCATTGTGTTCATTAGGCCAGCTGTAATAAAAACTCAACATGGCATCGATTTGATTCCTCATTGTCGAAATTCTCTTCCCGATGTGCTAACATCCTGTAGCTTTCATCCTCCTAACTATTGTTTTCTTATTTGCACAACACCCAAGACATCCTTCTCATGATTCCTTGCCATGGTTATCCATTGATTGAAGGCTACTGCATATATTTGTAATTACTCTCTGTTGGACAACACCCTATAGCTTTGCTTCCATAAGCTATCATACACAGCCTCAAGGAGAAAAATGTAAAAACTCATCAATTACCTCTTCTGTTGTTGTTTGAAACTTGTCACTATTATTTAATCTACCAAAAAATTGATACATGGAAGATCATGCTCATACTTCATAGAACACGGGTTTACATTTTTTTTTATTTGCCCTGCTATCTGCTCAGTAGGTTTGTCGGGTTGATATCGACTCGGACAGTTTTTAAAAACTATGATATTAACCCACAAGTGTGCCTCATTCTCTCACATGGACCACACGTGGGGTTTGTTAAGGTAGTTGAGGACTTGGACAAGGTTGTTAAAAGCATGGACTAGGTTGTTACAGGTTTCGGACCAGGTTGTCATAGTTGGTTACAGATCATTCAATTCGTTATTGCTTTTTTGGACCTTGCGTGCTTGATGAGGTGTCTCTTTTGGACCACACGTGCCTCCTTCTAGAGGGGTACACCTTGCTTTGGGTTGACTATTCTTCATAGTTATGACTTGTACCCTCACTTCACGGTATTTATGAGGGTGCTCCACCTTTTCCACCATTTTTTGGACCAAACCATGGGTCGTTGGCACAATTTAAGGGGGGTGCACCTCTATTTCAGCTCTGTTGGACCACACATGTGGTATCTTGGTCCTATTTCCATTATTCTAGAAGAGAACCTCTCGATTTGAGGATTCTATGTAACTACTTGAGTATCTTCCCATGGTTTTGATCAATGGTTTTCTTGTGCCCTAGCACATAGTATTGCATTTACCCATGGTTTTCTACATGGTTCTAGAAGAGCGCCTCTCCTATATAAAGAAGTCAATGCTCTCATTTGTAACTAGAGTTTGGAGAATAAATATTAAAAACTATTTGGCTTATTTTATTTGTGTTATTGGTATTGGCTTAATATTTTCTTGAGGGTTATTTTGTGAGGGATCTAAAAAAAGAATTTATTCGCAATAGATGAAGGTTGGTTGAGAAAGCTAGCAGCGAGCCACCGGAAGAGCAAAGTACTACATTGGAGGAGCTTCATGAGGTAAATTTTCTTCGTAGTCCTTAGTTTTCTACACTTAGTCTAGAGTATTGGGTTGGCAAGGCTTCATTTCCTTTCCAACTCTTACCTTCGGATGGTGTGGAGGCTACTCTTTTCCACTTAAGATGGTGGTAACACACTCCTATCACCATCTAGATCTTGGATGCATCTAAGATCTCTTGGGGGAGCTTGCTAGGTACACCCTAGGGTTGCCTAGAATCCCAAAATCCATTGCAAAAGCCAAGCCCTCAAGGAGTATTAGTTGACTCCATGGCCCAATAGGATAGGCACTAGTCTTTGTTTTCTTTTCTCTCAAAAATTTTAAAATTTAATCTTTTTCTTTTCCTTTTGTTTTGCAGCCTAAGGTTTCATTGCTTGATCTATTAATTTAGGCTGCTAGATCTAAGTGGTTTTCAATGTAGAATCTTTCCTAACTTGGATATAACTCGTGCTAATTAGTCTTTTTCATGATATATCTGGATGGTATACCTCTTGTTTTGCATTGCTCAATCTTTGGATCTACCCCTAAACGACGAAGGCAAATCCACATTGTTTAAGACTTTTTTCATATTCATTGGGTTGCTTACTTTATGCTTCGAAACATATGATAAATTGAAGCCTTGCTCTCTTTTAATTTTCCATATACAAGGGTTTTATGCCAGCATTGCACCATTTTATGATCTACATATTTGATGATGATAAATCAATGCTAAAAGAGGGCAGCAACCTGACCATTGAGTGGTACGATTTAGATTTGGCATACACTTTTTAAACTGACGTCCAGGGTTTGAACTTTTCTTTTCAGATCTGAATTACTTTTGATGGATATGGCATATTTGATGACATGGTAATACATTTAACATTCACATGATTTCATGATTGCATGAGAAGTTTTGTTGGTAATTGTGACAGAGGTTTGTAGGATTGCATGATAATCTGGAATCTGTATTAATACATCCAAACTTTGTAATGTTTGGGCATATTTGACATCTCTAATGTAATACCCCTAGGTTGAACCCCAAATTGTAAATGCAAATGTACTTAAGCTGGTGAGTTGTTTTATATCATTTTGCATGCACCTTCCATGGTATAGTGCGCACATGTATTGCGCACTAAAATGATGCAGTGTGCACATTCTAGGATACCGCGCACAGCAAACTTAAGTGCACGCGATTTTGAGGCCAGAGAGCTTTTTGTGTATATGTTGTGTTTTATAGGTTGGTGAGCCAGTTATTATAAGCTAGAAGGCTTATGTGTTGAATTAGGTCAGAGAGCCTAGATGCTAAAGGCCAGTGAGCCTATTTTTGTATATGTCTTATCATTAATATAATACATCGTTGTGTGTAGACCGACCACGATAAAAGAGTATGGGGGACTAAACTCCACTAGTTAGGGAAAGGGGGGGTTAAAAGTTAAGGATAAGGGGCTAAGCTAGGGAGCTTAAGCCAAAAAGGAATATTATATTAATATTCCTTAAAGTATGAAGTATGGATAATTATTTTATCCTAAGTTCGAAGGATGGGGACAAATGGACCAAAGTAGTTCTCAACATGACAAGTGTCAAGTTGGGAACATGCATACATATAGTTTGGACTTAGTTCATTTGCCCATTCATTCATTGATTCCATTACCATTCACTCACTCATTCAGTGGTCCTATGTACCTTCTTGTACCTGTACCTTCATGTCATTGTACCTGTACCCGTACACATACGTGTACTTGTACCTGGTTAGCTTAGGAGCTGGACTAAAGAAGCAGGTTGTCAGGCCCATGGGATATTGAAGAGGCGGGTTGCTAGGCCCGTGAGCAATTTCTCTCTAGGTGAGAGAATTGCTAGGAATTGATTTCCCGAAGGTGCCAAAACTGCGACTATAGGGCTCTGAGACTTCCTGTCCGACCTGTTGCTGAAGCCCCGAAAAGGAAGTGGGGATGCCGAAGAACTGTTGAGCAGAGAAGGGGCACACTTCCTGGGGTGGGACAGGCATGTGGGGAATAAGGGACTGTAGGCTATCAGTTTGAGTTGGCACCTGTGATAGAGTCTTTCCTGTCATCTGAGATACATCAGCCTGGTTAGGAATCCCTTTACCTGGGTGGAGTTTAGTCCCAGCTCGGGGGTGACCCACTGCTGAAAGTGATGAGCAATGTGGTCTAAGGTTGGGAGGTTCGTGGAAGGTCTGCACACAATTGGTGATATTTTTACCAAGATAAGTGTCAATTGTGTGTTAAATTACATGTTGCATTATTATTTATGCGTTTATTTTAATGGGTTTTTCCTGTGTGTGCTGCATGTGTATTTTTATTATTACTTTGTATGAATCTGTGCATTTGCAGAATGTATGTGTCTATTTTAAGTTTTATATATAAAGTTTCGCAAGAATTTCTGTGTGTATATGTTGTAATTTTGTATACAATTAGAACATTTTATGTTGCATAGCCCAGTTGGATGTTGGGGATGTTACATCTAATACACTTTTAAACAAATCGATGCATGATATTATGGAATGACTTGCTTGGGAACACTAACGTCTCATCTCTTTAGCATTGGTACTAAAGGTTTGATATTCTGCAGATTGGCCTCTTACTTGTCTTGAGTCTTGACACATCATCTTATGCCATTATTTGAATACATAAGGCATCTTAAATTCTCCTTAAGGAAAATCGACACATTACTAAGTAGAACGATTTAGTTCAAGGGGCTAACGTCACATTCATTTAAGGATTGTTGAAGGTTTACTTGCTTGTTTCTACAGATTTGATGGTTCACACTCTAAACAAGTAATGAAAGATATCACTGTTGGTATAAGCTGTTGAATTTTCACTATGCTAGGCTCAAGCATGAGGTTTATTTAATTTGCATGTACTTGAACCATAAACAAATGCAGCTACACCATACACAAGTGCTGCAATAACCAAGATCACAAGAAGAATTACCATGCACAAGAACACAAGAAATATCCTGGGAAACCCTTCTACTCAAGGGAAGAAAACCTAGCAATCCTTTGCTATATTCTCAAGAGAAGATCCCTCAACCATAAACCTAGATGCACACAAGAGGGTGCTTCTACAACCTTGAAACTAGCACCCAAGAGAGGTGCGCACTTCAGTGTTACATGCACTTGCTGAAATTCTGAAATGTCAAGTGTGAGTGTGTTTCCTCAATGGGGAAATCACCTTTATTTATACTAGTGCAGACACAGCAATAGGTGTGTCTATTGGCACAACAAGGCCGACCTCAATAACTCGGAAATATAATTAATTATTACAATAAATCATAATTATCTTTCACATATGGTGGAGCCGACTTGTACCCTTTACATCATAATTAGGGTTACAAGTAAATCTTACACTTAGACAATATAGCAAGGGTTCCACGCGCCCACTAGTGCTCAGCGACTAGGGACATATCCACCTGTGCTCAGCCACAGGGACGTCATACTCAATAGATCTCTATCTCAACTGAGTCCACTGGAGAATCATCTGGAGTACCATCTCAAGCCTAAATCAACTGAGTCCATAGAAGTACAAAGGCAGGAGACCACATCGACTCAACTCTCACACAGAGGAGAACAATACACCCATCACATGGGCATACCCAACACTGGGGCACAACTCAACTCAGTCCAGAGGAGAATGATACACCCCATCACATGGGCACACCCAACACTGGGCTCTCTCACAGGTCGACTCAACTCAGTCATAGAGGAGAACGTATCCTGGAGAATGTCACACGACGCTGCAATCATCAACATAAGCACAGTTAAAAATTGAAATATCGTAATGTTTCATCTCTAGATTTGATGGTGAATGTGCCTCGAACATTGACAACATTGCTCATAGATAATAATACACTTGGTCTTCATACTCCTTGGGACACTTACCATCATAACTGTTATCATAAGCAGCAAGTTATATTTCTCTGTGGGATCTTTGAATTGTTATACTCAGCTCTGAAAGAATACAGTTGAAATGTGCATCGAAGGCTAATCTGGGACTAAATTCTGTTTCACACCTTGAGCACACTTCCCATGGTTAATAGAGCACACTAAAAAACAACATAAAATCGGCTCACATTAAATAGTACTATTCTGCTGTCATATGCTTTGAATGTTGCTGGTCATAACTGCTCTAAAGCACATACATATTTAGTACTGGCAAGTGCATTCCAAACTGTGGATTAAGTTTCTAAATGTTGTGAACATCATTATCGCATTCTAAACACGAGGATTAATGCATCTTTTGGTATAATTTTACTGCAATTTCTGCTATCTTGAACAGATTCGCATCTTTGGTATGTAATCTTTTGTGACTTTGCCCATGGTGATGAATAAATGATTTAAGACTCTCTTTCATTTGCAAACATGACTTGTGACCTATTTTGCCATTAAATACGCATGTCATTAATATAAACACGAGTTCCATGATGAGATTCAACACTTGTGATTGAGCAAGACTCTTTTTTTATTTTCCAAGCATCACTTTGAATGAGCATTGCTTGTCTGAGCTAAATACTTTTTCCTAAGCTTGTACCATATTGATTGTGATATACCTATTCGTGTTTCCTTGTTTATCTTCAAAAGTGGGTATAATTGAATTAACAAAGTCATTGTCGAGCCAAGTTAGAAGAGCTTTCTTTCTTCGCTACATGACCTAACTTAGCTTGACCTTTAGGAACACGCTCCTTATGTTAGGACACCCCTTTCCCTAGCCTTAAAGTAAAGAGGCAAGGCCACTGAGGTGGCAGTGGATGGCTTGCCTAGCAAGAGTTTGAGAGGTAACACATATAAAAATGAGAAAGAGTGGCCACACACAAGCATGGACAGAAATACATATGATAATGGAAAATAGTGGATTCATTTGTACATTAGATGATGCAATGTCTCATTACATAGTAGGAGAGAAGTACATTATGTAACTCCCAAATACCTAGCTACACTAATCAATACATTAAAAGCCTCATTATTGCAGAACTTTATTAAAAAGACTTAATTATACATAAGTCTTAATTAACATGTCTAAGTGCTAAATATGGCCATTATCCCTACACCATCTCATAATAGTCATTTTACATGGCTTGTTCAAAATACAAAAAGACAAAAGCTTTGGACAAGTATGTTCGTAGTCCACAAGGTAAAATCTTCAAAATAGTGACAAGAAGTGAATTATATCTAGCAGGGTTGATGAAATACAATTTATGTCACCATTCTTCTGCCTGACCATTGATTCGTCAGTCAAAATAGGGCCAATCTTGGTTGAATAGTCAACCTTTCCACCACTGACATAGAACTTTCCTTGTTTACTAAACTCACCTCCTCCACATCTTGGATACCAAAATATTCTTGTTGTTTCTCGAAGGAAGCACCATCACTTCATCTTCACCCTCCCTGAGGGTCTTCTTCTTTACTGCTTCGTATTCACCCTCTATGAGGGTCATCTTGTTAACTACAACAGATAATGCATAATATACCTGTTGTTTTCCTTCTTTTCTTTGTTGATTTTGACTTGTTTCAACAGCGCAATCATCTAGGGCTTCATTTATTAAACTTTGTCTCACTTGACACCTTTCTAGCCTAAGAATTATGGCTGAGTTTTCAATGAAATTACAGCCATATTTCTGTTGAACCAACCATGTGATGATGATTGCAGCGTCGTGTGACATTCTCCAGATCGTTCTCCTCTGGACTGAGTTGAGTCGATCTGTAAGAGGGCCCATGTGATGGGTGTGTCGTTCTCCTCTGGACTGAGTTGAGATGTTGTGTGCCCATGTGTTGGGTGTGCCCATGTGATGGGTGTGTGTCAGACTTTGGACTAAGTTGTTATGACATGTGGTCTCTTGTCTACTCCTCTAGACTAAGTTGAGATGACTTGAAATGGTCTCCTGCCTTGTACTCCTCTGGACTGAGTTGAGTCGACTTGAGATGGTCTCCTGCCTTGTACTCCTATGGACTTAGTTGAGTCGGCTTGAGATGGTACTCCAGATGATACTCCTGTGGACTCAGTTGAGTGATCTGTTGAGTAGGACGTCCCTATGGTTGAGCACAGGTGGACATGTCCCTAGTGGTTGAGCACTAGTGGACGTGTGAGATCCTTGCCATATTGTTTGAGAGTAAGATTTACTTGTAACCCTAATTTGTGATGTAAAGGGTACAAGTCGGCCCCACCATATGTGAAAGATAATTAATATTTGTGTAATGATTAATTATATTATTGAGTTATTGAGGTCGGCCCTATTGTTCCAATAGACACACCTTTTGTTGTGTCAAGTCTTGTATAAATAAAAGGTGAATCCCCATTGAGGATTATACACTCTCACTTGTCAACTTGGAATTTCAGCAAGTGCATGTACGGCTGAAGTGCGCATCTTTCTAGGGCGCAAGTTTCTAGGTTTTGGTAAGCACCCTCTTGTGTGCTAGGTCTATGGTGTTGGGGGATCTTCTCTTGGGAATATAGCAAAGGATTGTTGGGTTTTTCCCTTGTTTGAGAAGGGTTTTCCCAGGATACTTCTTGTGTTCTTGTGCATGGTTATTCTTCTTGTGATCTTGGTTATTGCAACACTTGTGTATGGTGTTGTTGCATTTGTTTATGGTTCAAGTACATGCTAAATCAAATAAACCTCATGCATGAGCTAACCATCATAAAATTCAACACCCTGCATTCTCAATGTCTAGCAACCAGAATAAACCCTTTTCTTCCACACCCATAGCAACCATCCTTTTGTTATACTTATCAAAATAAAAAACCTATTATCAATGAAATTTATATGTAAGTGTGAGCTATGCTTCATTATACTACTAATCAAAAGTATATTTTTCACTAAACAAAGAACATAATAGGCATCTTCAATCATTGTCTTCTTACCTCTTAACTAAAGTAGGACATTTCCCTTTCCTCTAGCCCTATATTCTTCTCCTCCAATCAACACATCATAATCAAATTGAGATTTATTTTCTACAAAATCAGCATATCAATCAATATTGTTAGTAAAATGTCTAGATGCCCCTGAATCAACATATTAATCAACTTTACCACTCTTTGAATCCTTATTTTTGGCCATGAACACAAAAAACTCTTCATCGTCCTTGTGTTCAAGCATATTAGCATGTTTCCTTCCAAATTGATCATCAAAAGAACCCTCTTGGTTATGCTTTTCATCCCACAATTGCTTCATGCAAACTTTTCTTAAATGCCCTAATTTTCCCCAATATAAACATTTAATTGCTTTTATATTTTTCCCTTACTCGGAAGTGTTACCATCATTCTCTCCACTTTGTTTACTACCCTTGCCCTTAAACTTCATTGCAAGTGCTACCTCAAAAGCCTCATTCACACTGCTTCTTCCATTTGCTTGCTCAAGAGCTTAGTGCTCAACTACTCAAATGTCAGATCATCATCAGTACTAGTGAAGTTCAAAGTCTCAATAAAATTTGTGAAGGGAGAAGGAAAACTTTTCAAATTTATAACAACCATATATTCTTCCATTGTCCTGCCAATTGATTTTAGTTGATCTCGAATATCTTTTATTTTTTAGCAAATGATCTAGCAAAGAGTCAAATTCCTCCATTTTAATTGAGAATAACATATTTTTAAGGAAAAATACTCTATCTTTGTCTGAGGCTTCATGCATCTTTCATAGATTCCCCCACACGACAAATGTGTCACTACAATATTGTACTTCATAAAGCATCTCATTTGTTACCAAGAGCTTAATCAACATCACAATTCTTGGGCATCTACATTGGTATCACTTTAGATTTTTTTTCCCAATACAAGTTTGTCCAAACATTTGTATCCAAATCTGGTAACCATCCTTTGTTTCCATGACTTAAAATTCCGTCTATTAAATTTTCATTTCCGCTCAACGTGATATGGGATAAACTAGAAATCTTTCTGAGATTTAAATACACTAAACAAAACTGAACTCTGAATTTACTCTTTTGACCGTGTTCCAAAGACCAAACCTCAAAACAATTTATATTCACACCAAGGCTACTAGAGCGCAAAGCAGAGGGACAGCGAAAATGGGAACGAGAGCGTCGGGAGCGCCATTTTCCTAAAAACCTCGAGAATAGAGCATCTTGGGAGCGTTACACACACACACACACACACACACATATATTATATTGCATTTATATTCAAAAAAAAGATGTAGAATGCCAAATTAGTTGCAGAATATATGAAAACATACATATTTGTGCTACTTGTAGAAGAATACTAATACTATATTATGAAGAAAGAAAAGGCATCCATAATACATTAATGATTAATCATTCGAGCATCAACCATCTAGATTCTAGCAATTACAAACAAACATACAAATTTTTAAGCCATATAATAGAAAGTAGACCATTAACTTATGGAATGAAATAGGTTATCCAACAACTGTCAACATGACCAAATAGTTATGTTTACAAAATAGGCCATCTACATTGAAGTATGAAGACCGAAAGGTCCAAAACACTAAACTGAGCTAGTTGCTAAATACTATGAACATATCATCTATGACATATAAAGTAGTGAAAAGGGAGAAACAATTATTCTAATATCTATGATTCTATCTACTATTCCTTCCTCTTTACACCACCGCGACTGTTGTGCGAGCCTCTACGTGGTCGTAGTGTAGCCGAAGGAAGACAAAACTGTCTAGAAGTAGATGGAAGCAGAACTGAAGATGAAGCCCCTACCACTGTAGCTGGATCCTTAGACATGGAGGCCATGGCAATGGGTGGGGTGGCATCTCAACACAAAAATCATCCATAAGATCATTTCCAATCGCTCCAAAACAAATACTCCATCCTCCAAATTATCCTCCTCTAAGTTCTTGTCCCAAGTCTTCAAGTTTTTATTCATCTTTGCCTCCTCAAACTAATGGGGCAGCAATCACAAGTTGTAATGCACATAAACCAAGCTCTTTGACATGTTTACATTCAACTTGCTTCTTTTGACACTGTGTTGAAACTGTAGATGCTCCAACACCTCTCTATGGAAAAAGTGTTCACCACCTATGAAAGCACCCATGTTGCCAAATGTTGTAGTTGTGGGGTATCAACGCCATTCATGTGGGGTATTAGCGCCATTCATGTTCCTCCACTCGAGAGAAGTCAAATTCCCTCGATCTCTAATTGCATGGTTGGTCCCAAAGGCACCGTTGCTAAGGATGTAGTGGCTCAATTGTCTCCTTGTGGTATCACACTCCTACTCAACAAGGACCAATTTGTCTAATGCTTACATATAACTTGTTTGAACCTATGAATCTTTGTGTGGTTTTTGAATTTTCTTCACCCCACCACCAAGTGTTGGTGATGAAATCCATGATACATGATAGTATTGAGGTGTAAGCACATATGCTAAGGCGTGTAGTGGAATATTTTGCATTTCCCATTGTTTTTCCACCTCTACACGAATATGATTATACAAGTTCACATCTCTAGGTTGAACAATGTCCTTAATTTTCCCTAGCATGTTGTCTATCTACTCATACACCTCCCCAATGATTGGTTGATTTCAATCCACAAGCTTAATCATGTTATAAATTGGCTTGGTGAATTGAAAAACATACCTAATTTGTGACCAAAAATGAATGTCATGAACAGTCTCCTTTACTGCATTAGCACAATCTTTATCAGTGCTCAAGTCATTCCATGCATCACTCATCACCATAGCACCCAAAGCTTGTCTCACCTTCAATAGGCACCTAAAGGTGAGGAAATAGCTAGCAATAGGCACCTTCATAAAATTAATTGACCCGTGTATGCCAGTGACAAATTTGATGAGTTGCTTCCCTCTCAGGTACAAGTCATTAATCCATCCATGTTCTTTATGCTTGACAATATCATGCATCAAAAGGTTCAATCTATGCACCAAACACCGAAACCAAAAGATGTGTGGATGATCTTGCTCAATGATTTTTCTTGGTCCTTAAAATTTGTTGCATTATCAATGATTACATGAATCCCATTAAAGGATCAACATCAACATCTTATGTTCCAATAACAACTGCTTCTTCCGTGGTTTTTCCTTTGGACCACATAAGAATTTCTCCATCTATGAAGGCAACTCTAAAGCCTTTATTCTCTAAAGCTGAGATAGAAAGTAAGTTCTTCGTCAAACCTGGTACATATAGTATATCCTTCATCTTCATTGGGGTCTCTGAATCAAGTTTGTAATTTGATTCTCCTACTCCTTTGATAGGGTATTGATAATCATCTCCAAGTGTAACTTTCTGGTGAAACTTCTTTTCTGAAAGGCAGGAGAGAATGTCTCTTTGACCTGTCATGTGATTGGAAGCACCACTGTCTATGAGCCAACCGTCCTCACCAGGTGATACTGATCCTCAGAGGGCAAAGATTAAGACATTGTCTTCAATCTGTTCTTTTATCATCTTTGAGGGTGGCTCTTCATCTTCAATTGTATGGGCATGGTACCTCTTGTTTCTCTTCTTGTATTCTTCTCGTCTAGATGGACAATGCTTAGCAATATGTCCCATCTTGTCACAATATTAACATTGGTAGGATGAGAAATATTTTTCTCTTCTTTTCCCTTTCTGAAACTTCTGGAATCTCCTTGGATGAGATTCTTTATGTATGAATTTGTTTTGGGGGTGAGACTCCTTATGAGTTTCTATCTGGAAGTAAGACTTCTTTCTTCCTCCTTTAGTATGAGTAGCTAGGGCTTGATCTTCATCTCTTGATAGCAATGCTTCTCGGTTACCTACTCTTGCTTCTTCTTGAACACATTCTTCCCAAAGACTGTGAAATTGTAGTTTCTCCTTTCTAGCACAAATACTTTGGATGAATGCATCCCAAGGTCTTATGAGACCATTAAGGGTCGTCATTATAAGTTTGTCTTCATCTATAGTATCTTCAATTGCTTCTAGTTGTTCTGTGAATTGTGATATTCTGGAGAAATATTCCTGAATTATTTCTCCTTTCTGCATCCTTGTATTCTTAAGTTGAGATCTTAGATTCATCTTCTGATTGTTGTTCCTTCCATATAATCTGGTTAGAGAATCAAACATTTGTTTTGGAGTCTTCTTTGAAGCCACTTGAGGAATCAAGTGATCTTTAATAGAATCTGCAGGTTCTGGTACATTCTCTTTAATGAATCTTGCTAGGTCATTCTCTTCAAGAATGAGTGCAATCCTATACTTCCAGGCACGTAAGCTTTCCACACCTTCTAGCTTGTCAACAAGCTTAGTGCTTGCAGACATCTTTTACCTGGAGCTAGGAAAGGACCAAAAATGAAAATGCTCAGAATTTAATTTTGAACTTACCAGGAGATGTGCTTGGCTGAGGCGAGTAGCCTGGTGTAGTTAGATTTCAGAAAATCCAAATTTTGCACCTTCAAACTTGACCAGCAGATTTTTGGACTAGTACTTTTGGTTTTTTGGTACTTTTGGTTTTCTGGTACTTCTAGTTACCTGGTACTTCTGGTTTTCTGGTACCGGTGAAAACTAGGGTTTTACTTTCCGGAAGTTCTATCCAATGAAAGGTGCATTGACGGTGCCAATGAGTTCCTTTGGCTAGGGCGCACTTTTCTAGATGATCTTTTGGCTGAAATTCCTCTTTAATAAAAACCCCTAATTTTCTTGCACGGCAACAATGACGTTTTTCTTTATCCAGTGAAAGATGCTCCCTTCAGCGTAGCTCTGATACCATGTTAAGGTTTAAGTTATTATTAGGTTTCTTTTCAATTTACTAAATAACCATAGCACTGATAGGATCATTGAGAGAAACACAATCACAAGATACACAACATTTATCCTGGGAAACCCTCATGGGGAAGAAAACCCAGCAAAAACTTCCTTAATATAGATAACCAATACAATGCCAAGACAATAAACCAAACACTAGAGAATATCCTCCACTAAGCAATGCGCCTTTCTCTCTTCCTTCTTCCGACAACTAGTAACTGCAGCTTCCTTCAGTACTTGCGCACTAAATGAGTGAGCTGAGTGAGTGAACAAATGAGGCGCCAACTTCCTTTATTTATACAAACTCCCAGGTGCTGAAAAGGTGTCTCTTCGTTGGGCAGGGCCGACTTGTATTCTTAGTCGTTAAAACCACTTTAATTAACCTGGGGGTCGACTTCTCAATTTGCATAATACAATTAGGGTTTGACCAATCCGCAAAAGGGGATTTGGTCAATTACAATGCCCAACATGATCAATCCGCAAAAGGGGATTGATCTAATGAATAATAAATCAATAATAATTAAAATACTCTTTGCAGTTACAATATTTCAACAACCTCTACTTGCCATCTATAATTTTACAATGATATGAGTGATTGGATGCACATCTATGACCCAAAGTCCAATTTTTACCACATCTACGACGATTGTTTTCCCTCCTTTTTCCCTCTTCATCGGAGTCGGTGATGAAGGTGTTTGATTCTCTTTTAGCACCATACTAATATAGTTTTGGACGGTTGCATTTGTGCCCATGTGACCGCTTGTCCCTGCAATATCTACACTTGTGTACCCATTTCTTATCTATATCTTGGCGTCGATGTTTGTCATCATCCCTCATGTGGGGTAGTGTATACTTGTTGACTTTATTTTTTTGTTCAATTAATTTTGTTGCTTGTCTAGCATCTCCAATAGTTTTGGGCCCCCATAGTTTTATTTCACTACAAATGTAGTCCTTCAACCCACCAATGTACACTTTTAGTAATTGTTCATCTGAGAGACCAGTCTTCCTAGTTGTTTGAACCTCCCATTAATGTGTATAGTCGTTTACATTTCCTTTTTGTTTTGAACGTGCAAACTTGGTGTAAACATCATCTTCTTCTTCATCATGAAATCTTTTTAAYAACGCAATAGTGAAGTTTTGCCRATGGAAGGAGTGAATGTCACATTTCTCGAACCACCATAAGAACCAATCATAAGCTTCTCCTTCCAAATTATTGGACTCTGTCGTTAWTTTTTCTCTTTCACCGAGTGGGGGATTCAATCCAAAGACATCCTCCATTTTGTTGACCCATAYGATGGCTCCTCTATGGTCTTTCACGTTATATTTCGATARTTCCTTTTTAACTTTTTGGTAATATCTATCTTGAAATCATGGGTTACTTGTATTCCCTAAGAGAGATAGCCCTTGTACTTCTTTGCTTGAGATTGGTGAAGCAATAGGTGTGATTTTTTCCAATCTTTCCATTATTTTATTGAACCTAATAGTATTCTCACTATGTAACTCCTCTCTAGCAATTTTATATTGTCCTCTTTTTGTAATTATATTGTGCAATGTATCATCTAATTTTTCCAATGTATCCTTATGTTATGTGCCTTGCTCGGTGATCATTCCTTTAATTCTTCTCATTGCTTGTTCATATGATATGTGTGGATCTCTTATTTTTGCATTATATCTGGTGTTATCTTTCATCTCTAATCTAAATTCAATGCATGTGTGTATTTCTTGAAAATCTTAATTTTTTGTATGTTTTGATATGTAGAGTCATTGTCAAGTTGACAATCAAATTTTTGCCAAGTCACAAATCAAGTTTGATAGGTGGGCCAAAACAAGTCCTAACTCAAGTCAAGTCTGCCAACTTTGATTGTGTATTTGTACATCTTAAAATTCTACATGCTTATAGAGTGATATCAATTCTAGAGTATGTAATCGAAAGTTCGGAGAAAAAAGGAGTTTGTGTGAGACTAAATTCAAGAATTCTAAGTACAAGAAACCTTGTAACTAAGAGAATTCATGAATGAAGAGAATTTTATATTTTATATGGTTTTAAACTTTAGGAAAAATTGATGGAATGTTTCAAGGAATTGAGGGTTTTGAAGAGCCCACATTCATCAAGGAAAAGAATCAATGAAGAACATATCTCTAGGATTTAAGGGAGGCTCAATTCAAACAAGGAGAATACTAGGGTGACAATGAAGCACACAGATGGCTGATTGTGATGGAAGCATTTATGGATTTTGACTATTAATTGGATAGACCAAAAAGATATAAATGTATAATTGAATAAGAGATAATTGAATGATGTTTTTACAATTGGGTGGCTAATATATACAACTTGAAGAGGGCCCTGCACCTTTTCATTGAAAAGGTATGCCTTTTAATATTATAATTTCTTTATATATTATATTTGTATTTAGTTTTAGTTTTATTATGTTTTTTATCTTATTATTATAGTATCTATGCATATGTTTATTTTATGCATATAACATTGCCTACCCCTTTAGAATTGCTTTGTCATCAAAGCAAAGGTAATGAGTTCATCCTTCATTATAGAAGGTCGTCTTGACTTTGAATTGTTTTTTGAACACTAAGTCTTTATGCCATTCACTCGTATTACCTTGAAGTTTAGGTAGGTTTTCTTTGAATTCTTCTTTTTCCATAGAATGTGTTGTCCTTACCTTATGATCTAGGCTTCATAACCCATATAGCTTATAGTTCTTCCCTTGCCATTTGAATTTCGTAAGTTGTTGTTGGAGGTCTATGGTCTAGGTTCCTAATTGAATCAACCATTTTGCTCCTAACACAGAGTCCATTCCATTAAGTGGGAGCATAATATCCAGCTTGTAGTTCCAAGTTTTGTATCTATACAGAAACATTATGGCACCATTCTAATCCTTTGACTTGTTGACCATCAACTAATGTAACCATGAGATCCATTACAGGATATACAAAAAGATTTAGTTGTTTTACGAGATTGATATCCAAAAAATTGTTTGTACTTCCATAGTCTACTAGGATTGTAATATTTTCTCTTTATGCTTCCATCAAATTTTACGATCCTTAGTTCCAATCTTCCTATAATTGCCACAAGCGATATCATGGGATTTTCACCTTGATTGTTACGAATAGTACCATTGTTCCCTAGATGAGGTGGAGTATATTGTATTGTAGGTGGTTGTGCTTCTTACTTTTGGACTATAACATCATTAAGGACCATTCATTCATCTTCCTTACAAATCTGCCTAGTGCACATGATTGTTGCTAATGACACTTCTAATGAGTTTTCATCCACATCAAATTCTAACATGCCTTCTTCAATGGAAACCTTTGTTAAGGTTTAAGCTATTATTAGGTTTCTTTTCAATTTACTAGATAACCATAGCATAGATAGGATCACTGAGAGAAACACAATCACAAGATACACAGCATTTATCCTGGGAAACCCTCATGGTGAAGAAAACCCAACAAAAAGTTCCTTAATATAGATAGCCAATACAATGCCAAGACAATAAACCAAACACTAGAGAATATCCTCCATTAAACAATGCGCCTCTCTCTCTTCCTTCTTCCAGCAACTGGTAACCGCAGCTTCCTTCAATACTTACGCACTAGATGAGTGTGTTGAGTGAGTGAACAAATGAGGCATTGGCTTCCTTTATTTATACAAACTAGCAGGGGTTGAAAAAGTGTCTCTTCGCTAGGCAGGGCCGACGTGTCTTCTTAGTGGTTAAAACCACTTTAATTAGCCTGGGGACCAACTTCTCAATTTGTATAATACAATTAGGGTTTGACCAATCCGCAAAAGGGGATTTGGTCAATTACAATGCCCGACATGATCAATCCCCATCAATCCGAAAAGGGGATTGATCTAATGAATAATAAATCAATAATAATTAGAATACTCTTTGCAGTTACAATATTTCAACAACCTCTACTTCCCATCTATAATTTTACAATGATATGAGTGATTGGATGCACATATATGACCCAAAGTCCAATTTTTACCACATCTATGACGGTTATTTTCCTTCCTTTTTCCCTCTTCATCGGAGTCGGTGATGAAGGTGTTTGATTCTCTTTTAGCACCATACTAGTATAGTTTTGGACGGTTGCATTTGTGCCCATGTGACCGCTTGTCCCCGCAATATCTACACTTGTGTACCCATTTCTTATCTATATCTTGGCGTCGATGTTTGTCATCATCCCTCATGTGGGGTAGTGTATACTTGTTGACTTTATTTTTTTGCTCAATTAATTTTGTTGCTTGTCTAGCATCTCGAATAGTTTTAGGCCCCCATAGTTTTATTTCACTACGAATGTAATCCTTCAACCCACCAATGTACACTTTTAGTAATTATTCATCTGAGAGACCAGTCTTCCTAGCTGTTTGAACCTCCCATTCATGTGTATAGTCGTTTACATTTCCTTTTTGTTTTGAATGTGAAAACTTGGTGTAAACATCATCTTCTTCTTCATCATGAAATCTTTTTAATAACGCAATAGTGAAGTTTTCCAATGGAAGGAGTGAATGTCACATTTCTCTAACCACCATAAGAACCAATCATAAGCTTCTCCTTCCAAATTATTGGAGTCTGTAGTTATTTTTTCTCTTTCACCGAGTGGGGGATTCAATCCAAAGACATCCTCCATTTTGTTGACCCATACAATGTCTCCTCTATGGTCTTTCACATCATATTTTCGATAATTCCTTTTTAACTTTTTGGTAATATCTATCTTGAAATCCTGGGTTACTTGTATTCCCTAAGAGAGATAGCCCTTGTACTTCTTTGCTTGAGATTGGTGAAGCAATAGGTGTGATTTTTTCCAATCTTTCCATTATTTTATTGARCCTAATAGTATTCTCACTATGTAACTCCTCTCTAGCAATTTTATATTGTCCTCTTTTTGTAATTATATTATGCAATGTATCATCTAATCTTTCCAACGTATTTTTATGTTATGTGCCTTGCTCAGTGATCATTCCTTTAATTCTTCTCATTGCTTGTTCATATGATATGCATGGATCTCTTATTTTTGCATTATATCCGGTGTTATCTTTCATCTCTATTCTAAATTCAAATTGTGTGTGTATTTCTTGAAAATCTTAATTTTTTGTATGCTTTCATATGTAAAGTCATTTTCAAGTTGACAAACAAATTTTTGCCAAGTCACAAATCAAGTTTGATAGGTGGGCCAAAACAAGTCCTAACTCAAGTCAAGTCTACCAACTTTGATTGTGTATTTGTACATCTTAAAATTCTACATGCTTTTAGAGTGATATCAATTCTAGATTATGTAATCGAAAGTTCGTAGAAAAAAGGAGTTTGTGTGAGACTAAGTCCAAGAATTCTAAGTACAAGAAACCTTGTAAGTAAGAGAATTCATGAATGAAGATAATTTTATATTTTATACGGTTTTAAACTTTAGGAAAAATTGATGGAACGTTTCAAGGAATTGAGGGTTTTGAAGAGCCCACATTCATCAAGGAAAAGAATCAATGAAGAACATATCTCTAGGTTTTAAGGGAGGCTCAAGTCAAACAAGGAGAATACTAGGGTGACAATGAAGCACACAAATGGTTGAGTTTGATGAAAGCATTTATGGATTTTGACTTTTAATTGGATAGACCAAAAAGATATAAATGTATAATTGAATAAGAAATAATTGAATGATGCTTTTACAATTGGGTGGCTCATATATACAACTTGAAGAGGGCCCTCCACCTTTTCATTGAAAAGGTATGCCTTTTAATATTACATTTTCTTTATATATTATATTTGTATTTAGTTTTATTTTTATTATGTTTTTTATCTTATTATTATTGTATCTATGCCTATGTTTATTTTATGCATATAACACTGCCTACCCCTTTAGAATTGCTTTGTCATCAAAGCAAAGGTAATGAGTTCATCCTTCGTTATAGAAGGTCGTCTTGACTTTGGATTGTTTTTTGAACACTAAGTCTTTATGCCATTCACTCATATTACCTTGATGTTTAGGTAGGTTTTCTTTGAATTCTTCTTTTTCCATAGAATGTGTTGTCCTTACCTTATGATCTAGGCTTCATAACCCATATAGCTTATAGTTCTTCCCTTTCCATTTGAATTTCGTAAATTGTTGTTGGAGGTCTGTGGCGTAGGTTCCTAATTGCATCAACCATTCTACTCCTAACACGGGTCCATTCCATTAAGTGGTAGAGCATAATATCCAGTTTGTAGTTCCAAGTTTTGTATCTATACAGAAACAATGGCACCATCCTAATCCTTTGACTTGTTGACCATCAACTAATGTAACCATCAGATCCATTACAGGATATACAAAAAGATTTAGTTGTTTTACGAGATTGATATCCAAAAAATTGTTTGTACTTCTAGAGTCTACTAGGATTGTAATATTTTCTCTTTATACTTCCATCAAATTTTACGATCCTTAGTTCCAATCTTCCTATAATTGCCACAAGTGATATCATGGGATTTTCATCTTGATTGTTACGGTCCACGGATAGTACCATTGCTCCCTAGATGAGGTGGAGTATATTGTACTGTAGGTGGTTGTGCTTCTTACTTTTGGACTATAACATCATTAAGGACCATTCATTCATCTTCCTTACGAATCTGCCTAGTGCACATGATTGTTGCTAATGACACTTCTAATGAGTTTTCATCCGCATCAAATTCTAACATGCCTTCTTCAACGAAAACCTCTACTTCCCATCTATAATTTTACAATGATATGAGTGATTAGATGCACATCTATGACCCAAAGTCCAATTTTTACCACATCTATGACGGTTGTTTTCCTTCCTTTTCCCTCTTCATCAGAGTCGGTGATGAAGGTGTTTGATTATCTTTTAACACCATACTAGTATAGTTTTAGACGGTTGCATTTGTGCTCATGTGACCGCTTGTCCCCGCAATATCTACACTTGTGCACCCATTTCTTATCTATATCTTGGCGTCAATGTTTGTCATCATCCCTCATGTGGGGTAGTGTATACTTGTTGACTTTATTTTTTTGCTCAATTAATTTTGTTGCTTGTCTAGCATCTCCAACAGTTTTGGGCCTCCATAGTTTTATTTCACTACGAATGTAGTATTTCAACCAACCAATGTACACTTTTAGTAATTGTTCATCTAAGAGACCAGTTTGCCTAGTTGTTTGAACCTCCCATTCATGTGTATAGTCGTTTACATTTCCTTTTTGTTTTGACCGTGCAAACTTGGTGTAAACATCATCTTCTTCTTCATCATGAAATCTTTTTAATAACATAGTAGTGATGTTTTTCCAATGGAAGGAGTGAATGTCACATTTCTTGAACCACCATAAGAACCAATCATAAGCTTCTCCTTCCAAATTATTGGATTCTGACGATATTTTTTCTCTTTCACCGAGTGGGGGATTCAATCCAAAGACATCCTCCATTTTGTTGATCCATACGATGGCTCCTCTATGGTCTTTCACGTCATATTTCGATAATTCTTTTTTAACTTTTTGGTAATATCTATCTTGAAATCCCGGGTTACTTGTATTCCCTAAGAGAGATAGCCCTTGTAGTTCTTTGCTTGAGATTGGTGAAGCAATAGGTATGATTTTTTCCAATCTTTCCATTATTTTATTGAGCCTAATAGTATTCACTATGTAACTCCTCTCTAGCAATTTTATATTGTCCTCTTTTTGTAATTATATTGTGCAATGTATCATCTAATCTTCCCAACATATTTTTATGTTATATTCCTTGCTAGGTGATCATTCCTTTAATTCTTCTCATTGCTTGTCCATGCCATCCTCAATGCTATCCAGACATGCTTTCAGAAATTTTATGTCTTCCTTGTGGGTCTATAATTCTTTAGTTATTTCATCTTTGCGCCCTGTTTTTTTCTTTGACAAATCTATCAAAAAATTCTGGACCACAATTGCAGATAGTACAGTTATCCCAGTTTACAATTCCTCTGAAATTGTTGTACGGATGGTCTGCAAAAGTGTATGGATGACCAGCAAGTGTACAGACTGCCTTTGAGGGTGTACGGACATTGACATGAGAGGAAATAGTGCCGCAGACAAAACTAGTATGGCGTCCATGGCGGTGGCAGCTGAAGTATAACTGCATTGTTGTATGACAAAAGTTATAGTATGGCTACGTTGTTGTAGAGCGTCGGCATTGTAATGATTCATACAGCAACTGAGGGGAGTACAGTCTTGTACAAATCTGCTACAAATGTGGCAGAAGCATTTATGGATTTTGACATTTAATTGGATAGACCAAAAATATATAAATGTATATTTGAGTAAAGAGATAAATGAATGATGCTTTTACAATTGGGTGGCCCGTATATAATTTTATAAATACAACTTGAAGAGGGACTTGTGCCTTTTCATTGAAAAGGAATGCCTTTCAATATTATATTTGTTATTTATTTATTTTTATTACGCTTTTATATTATTATAGAATCTATGCCTATGTCTTATTTATTTATATAACACTAACAATACACACAAAGGCAGTGAAGATAAGGAAGGAACACAAAGCGAATGCACACAATGGTGAATATAGATCGAAAGAACACATAGGAAGCTATTCAACCAAGTCTGAGCCGCTAAGAAGAAAGAATAAAAAAGTCACCATTGATGTTTTGTATGTCAGATCATTGGCATGGATGTCAAATGTGTGATGTCAAATTTAAAATATTTTCAATGATCGAGGGGAAGGATCCAAGGATAGATCAAAAGACAGATGTTGAATGACTATTGAAAGGATGGCCTTTGTTGATGTTATACGAAGGACTGAATATTGTTGGAAAGGAGGTGGGGCAACAGACAACTATCAAGCAGCAGTCTAAGAAACTAAGACTGTGAGAGCACTGAGAGACAATGAACAAATGTTAGCCAACAACCAGAATAGGCAACAAAAGATAAAATACAATTACACGGTAAAGATCATAATCCTAAATTGTCAACAGGAGCCAAACAATATGAGTGCATAATTGTAAGGTGACTTGTGACCAATGTAATTTTAGATGTGGTTAGGGTTTAGATGGTTAAACCACGATAATCACTTAAAGGTGATATAAAGATGTAACGTGAATGAAATATATCCCTTATCTTATCTTATCTTCACCTCTATATCTCTCATGTGCATTTGTACATCCTAAAACTCCACAGCTCTCAGGAGTTCCAGTTTGTAATCCTATTTAACCAATTAAACAACACAAGCAATACAATGATTTTTTTTGCATCCATTCCTTCCATCTCATATGTACTTGGGATCCCATCGGTTTCTTAGATTGTGCACAATTGTTCATGCTTGAAAAACAACACAAACATACAATGCTATGCAATACAGCCCTTCATCCCTTCTCCTATGAGGACATCTTACATGCTCCAAAATATAAGCTATCAGAAAAGTTGTAAATACAATCCCCTACATGTCAATAGGTTGCAGATATTTTAGGTGCAAAGAACATGCATTGCGGTAATGGCCTCAAAACAGAGGACAAAAGTGAGCTTGCGAACACGCCCTGGAAATATGCCTATGACAGCATCAACCTCTGTAAATAAAGGATGGTTGTAACCTAAACTAGAAGGTCCTAATATTTTAGGTATATTCTCAATTCCAAGACAACAATACATAAATTACATAATGCTTCAGAACCAAGGAACATCTCATAATTTCAAGGACAAAATCAGAGACTTACAGGACCAGCAGACACACGGTCAAGAGTAATGGCGAAGTACATTTCATTAGCAAGAGACAACTTCTGGCATATGTACACCTGCGGACAGAAGAATGCATATTATTTCATCCAAAATTTTGAAATATAATAAAAGAAAGGAAAATAAACAATGAGCATTACTTAAAACAAATTAACCAAGAGACAAAAATAGCTAGCAAAGCTAAAAGTAAAATATTATCGCTAGTGATGGTCACATTTAACAGACTAACAAATATAAGGCAACAGAAAATCAAACTACTTGAAATTTTTTATTATCATGATGTGCACATGGTATTTTTAAGCAAGACTTCTTTAAATATTAATATAGGATGAAGCACTCAATTCCTTTAGTGAGATATAAATATCTGATGCATGCATATGCATTACTGAAATGGACAATAGTAAATCATTTCCACAATATTTTTAAAATTGACGTTATTCTAAGATAGTTTAACACACATTGCATCAAAGTTTTCTATTACTCATTTCTTTTTATATTAGTTTATTAATCATCTAATGGTATTAAATTAATATTCACTATTTGTCGACCATGTAGCATATCATTCAATTAAAGTAGCATTATTTTGCGAACATTGTCATTCAAATAAAATTGGAAACAAATTTACCTGAAACTTGGAAACAGTTTCAGTTTCCAAAACAGGTATTTACAGAAACGACACCTTCAAAATTGTTCGAAACAGTGAAACAACATGACATAAATATATAAATATATATAAAATGGAAAACAAATATCAGTTATAGAATCCCAAATGCAGCAATTAAATGATAATAATAATAATAATAATTATTATTATTATTATTATTATTAAATAAATAAATGTTAAAATACAAACATACCCCTCTTGATAATTAGTTAAAAGCTCATTTTAATGCTTCCAATTTTATTTATTTTAATAAGAATTTACTTTATTTTACTCCTTTGATCCTTTACTTTTTGTTTCTCATTCTCACTCTTGGCCACCCCTCTTTGGCCTTTTTATTGCCTTTCCTCTTAACTAGTAACACCTTTCTTTACCTTTTGATTTTTAATTGCCCCGCCTTTTAACTTTGTTTTAATTTCATTCCTTCTATATTAATAAATACTTTGCTATCTTCTTTATTAATTTTTGTTGCTTGAATTTCTGTGTTTCTTTTATGTTTCCTTCTTTTGTTTTGTCTCTCTTTGTTGCCTTCTTTCCTTTATAATGCAACTGATCCTTATTGTTAGAACTTGGGATATTAAGACACTTGGGAGTCAGTTAAGATCAACTTGGTCTAATGTGTCTTTAGGTAAAGGTGTGTTTCTTAGTGTATTTCTTTAGTATGCATTTGTAGTTATGTAATCCGATGGTCCCGATATGTGTTTCTGTAGTATGCATTTGTAGTTATGTAATCCGACGGCTCATATTCGCCTCGATCTTAACGGCTACATTCATCTGTGGATTAACACCCGATTGGTCCATGATCTCTATTTAAAGAACATGGAAGGTCATTTGCTAATGATTGATTGTGAGAAACTCTCTTGTAAAATATTTTTCTTTTGCATTAATATATTGTCTCAAGTGGCCACTTTGGCTGGGGTCATGAGTTGTTTCACTCTTTGAAGGTTTTGACCATGTAAAAACATCGGTGTGTTGATATTTGATCTAGTTGCGTGAATGGTTATTGAAGGTCTTTGTCCTGTGTGGGAATACATTATTTTGTCGAATATCGTATCAAAGCATATTTGAAGACTTGTTCCTATTGTAGATCAAGATTTGAAGCCATGTTGTCGCACTTCTGGTTTCTGCTATTTCTATGCATTTATGGGCTGAGAGGACTATTCCATTGCGTCCGGAGCGCTTCTTTCAGTTAAAAACACTTTTCGTTTCACTCAAAAAGGTTTATGTTTGCCCGAGATGCGGCCATTTTAATCAAATCCGGAGGCATAAACTCTGAGTATGCCCTTTTTATAAAAAATTACAAAGTTAATATTCTAGTTTTCTATTTTTATTTCCAGATTGCTACTCTTTTCGGTCTGCGTATGCTCTTCACCGTGAGCTCTGTGCGATCCCAACAAATCAGAAACAAAGCGGAAAGTGTTTTATTTTCTATGCATGCTCTTTGCTTTGCGTTGTATGCAAGCTTAGCAAATCAAAAATAGAGAGAAAAATTGCATTTTCCAGGTAAGCCAACCAAGATCTAACCCCATTTGTTGTTGAGAATTGGATTCTTTTCCAAAATTTCACTTGTTTTTCTATGAGCACATGAAA